>JAGQEM010000273.1:0-35859 GCA_019202945.1 Corynespora olivacea
AAAGAAGGCCTATTTAGTGAACAGAGAAAAAGTGTTGTTGTATTAGGAGCTATCGAGAGTAGCTACGATCTAGTGTGGGTGCGGCCCGGAGGCTAGTTCCTCCGGGCCCGAACACCGAAACGAACCAATCAAAAGGGCCCTGGGCCGTGACAAGTGCACACTAATGATATTATGAAACTAATCTCGTGTAGGATTGGCCTATCCGTAGTATTACTCATCTAGCACCTCGACTCTGGCTTTGCTGTACTCTCCCCCTTCATTCTCGATGGACTGTCTGTACTCACATTGACTGTGTAATTTCCGGAGGAATGATGTCGATTTTCTTCCTTGTCCACGCCACATAGTCGTGGCACCATTCGTTGCACTTGATCCTCTTGCACCAAGCCCAGCGACCTTTCAGGAAAAGCACGCGGAATTATCACATCCGTTTCTTGTAGGATACTTGTACAGGTTTTCTTTGTTCCAACTTCTATAGACCATCATGAGATTCATCTGAAGATACACCTGCCCACAACCGCTCCTCCACCAATGTCACTGAACCAACCGTAACCCTCCTCCACCCAATCCCAAACCATACCACCCATAGAAACATACGGAAGCTGTCTCACATACGAATTGGGACAACTCATATGCTCATGATTCGCCAATCTCTTCTCTCTGCCTTACACCCAATGGAACGCTCATCGCACCACAGCGCCCCAGAGCTCTGACCGTTATTTTTGGACTCGCAGTTTTCGCCGTAAACTTGAATAAGATGTTCTTCCATCTCATCTCATCTCCTCATTTTGGGAAGGGTTCATCATCCCTATTAGACCTAAGTAATCTCTCGTTTACATGTACTATATTCTTAATCATAGGTGCTTTATTCCCTACTAGCGGAGTGGAGTGGAGTGGATTTCACATTAAGGTTGGCCTTGGAAGTGACCGAAAAATTCTCAGGGATCGGATTACCGCGGTTGTGAAGTCAGGTGGTGGATAGCAAGCTTTGGTGAAAGGGTATGTATTCGGAATTGGGGTCGAGATGCTCTCGACACACACGCATGACCATGACGGACAGAACTGTCTTTACCTGTTTTTATAGGGTTTTTACGTATCATCTTATGGTATTTTCTGGATATTCTCTTAGATACGCCCTTTACTATTTCGACTACTTATTTGTTTTGTTCCAAACTACGATATCATTCTACTTTTAAAGATCTATTACTCAATTTACTGGGAGCTGAGTGTGATTCAATCGAGTTGATCTTGATCTAGATTCCGCACTACAACACTCGATGCTTCCTCCTTGGTAGTGAATAAGATTAATGCGTCATGTTATTCAGCCGTGATTGGTTTGGCGCAATTAACTCACCTCGAACAACCAACGACCACCTTCCCTCTCCCTCATCAACTCCCTTGTCATTCCATTTCATAAGAATTTGTATTGTTGTTTTACCTAGTCATTGGCACATAGGTATAGACGTTTCTGGCCTAGAGACCATATACAACGTGTAGTAATCCGGAACTACATCCCCAACGATTGCTTTAGCTGCCCTCGATCGAGACTTTGAAATGTGCAGCAGTAGAGGACTTGGCTTCTCCAAGTGGTGTGCAGGATGGATTTGGGGACTGGATCGAAGGCGGATTACGGAATGGGGATGACGACTGGTTCGAAGGTAATAGTTACGATGAACCATATTGAGTAAGTCACAACCCCTGCTCCCGTTTCTTACGCACCCACTCTCAGCCCTATTTTGGCCGGTATTTTGCATGTTAGTCATTACACTTTTAGTTGTTCTCTTTTTTGTACAAAGTTATCACGGTGCTCGAGAGCGGGGGTTTTTAGAGGTAGGCTGCCAGCCACAAATATCATTACGTCTTGACGCAACCTCTCTCATTGTGCAAACGGGCCAATTCGCCCACTTTAGGCAACAAGTATTGTGCTCTTCACCTATTGTTTCCAACATGAGATCGTAAGATCGTCTTTGCTGCCTGCCAACACCTACTCTGTTTTATCAACGCGAACCCTGTCTTTCTCTCCTGACCCGCAACCCTACACTCGCAAGCTCCGACATCATTGCTCTACCCTAAAGACTCCAGACCAGACAAACATAGATCTTTCATTGCCTCCCAACGGCACCATCATTGAGAAACGAGCGAGCGAGCAGCTGATCAAAGACCAGCAGAACCCCTTGCCCATACTTCCCGCTGTGAAGACACAAACGGTTCCAAGCCCACCGGGAGCCCACCTGTACCGCCCAAAGGGAAAATCCAAACGCGCCTGCAACTTCACACCGAGCCACATAAACGTGCGGCCACCATGTCCTCCTCCTCCTCCCGCCACCGCAACAACGAGTCCCACCGCAGTATGTTCCCCAACTCGCATCCCAACCCGCAGAACCAGGAGACCCCTCCACCGATCCACCAAACCACCGACAGCCGCGCTCACGCCCAGCAGACAGGCACGAACGTGAGATCAGAGGTACAGCACGCGTCTCCGCAAGACGACGCCCCATCCACCACCACCACCCAACCCGTCGACATCCCCATCCTTCGACCTCGCTTCGATCCAGGAGGTCGCTTCTGGCCACGCACCCCGCATGCTGTGAATCCGCCTCCCGCTACTACCCCGAACAGTCCACTTACCCCTCGACGTAGTACGGCTTCTTTCGTCGAGGGCGGTGTGTTCGTAATGGACGACGATGTAGACGAGGTACCGAGGAGGGCGTGCAAGTACAAGGAGAGGGATGTTGTGGAGAGGAGGAAGGTGAGGGGGGGAGAGAGGGATGTTGTGGAGAGGACGAAGGTGAGGGGGGGAGAGAGGGAGTTTGCTTCGTGGTGAATGAATTGTCATCTCGGCCGTGGGGATGAGGGGTTTACATGGGGAATGTCTGTTCATGGGTTTGGCGTTCAAGAAGAAGGTTCGGGGAGCGGTTCTGCGAGCTGATGCAGACGTGACGACGATGCGGATGGTTACCATGGTTTCAGGGGCGTGAGCGAGGTATTGGGAATCGGTGGGTCTGAAGTAGGAAAACCATTGCGAGAGCTTTGACACATGGGTGTCGTTTATTGTATTATGATATAAACCCTACGGCCTGAATCATCTCATGGGGTCAGGATTGTCTACCAGACGCCCACAATTACACCATGGAACACTCATCTCCACACCCTCATCCTTGTAGCTATCTAGTCCCTCCCTATCCCAGGCTCAGGCTCAGGCTCAGACTCCGAATCCGACTCAACCCAATCCGGATCCACAGCCTCCACCTCAACAGTTTCGCCCCTTATCATTGCTCTCCAACCCCGCTGCGGCACATCGACCATCACGGTCTTTTCAAGCTTTGGCTTCTCCACACCCATCCTCTTATTCAAACCCTTGATCATCCTCTTCCGTATACCCTCCACCGGCCACGCGTCCTCGGGTACCACGATTTCCCTCTCCTTGCCCCAAACCCTCGGATCCGCAATATTCGTCTTTACCCCCCGATCGTCCTCGTCCAAAAAGCCATACAGCACAAAGGCAACCAAGTACTGCTGCGGCTGCAGGCCCCTCTCGATACCTTCCATGATGACCAGGTCAACGGCAGGTTCCAGCCTCTCCCCATCCATATGCCACCCCTCCTTGCACATCAACCCCCAGTTCTCAAACGGCACACCATTCTCGATTTCATTGTCGAGCCACGGATGCTCATCCGTATCCAGATCGGCCTGATCGTACGTCTTGACCATCATGTCGGTAACTTCATCGTAGTCCAACTCCAGCTTCCTGGTGAGAACATGGAGCAGCGGCGTCAAGCTCTTCTGCGTCAAGAACATGTGCGAGAGCGCACACATGCCGTGGCCGTACACGGGGTCCGAGAAGCGCATATCGAGTTTGACGAGGAAGAGGTGGAAGAGATGGATGTCGTCGTCTGTCCAGATTTTGGCGTCGGAAAGGAAGGTCTTGCGGAGGGCCATGGTCTTCATCTCCATGAGAAGCCAGTATTTCATGAGCAGGGTGTGGACTTGGGCCGGGACACGCAGGCCTTCGAAAGCGAGCTGGGTCAGGATACCGCTGACCACCGCCTCGCGATAGACGACCAGTTGGGTCCAGCGGAGGCTGGGTATGTCGCGTGCCAGATGCGGGCGTCCGTCCATGGGTCGTGCCATGGGGTCGGAGATGCAGAGTTCCGGGAACATGATCCAGCTGAAGATGTAGGCGGCGAGAGGCGCGTGATAGTTTGCATGCTCGTGGATGATGGAGATGCTGTATTTGTTGAAGCGGAAGTGGAATTCCTTGTCGATGGCGTAGAGGTCGACAAGGGACGTGGGTGGGAGGCGTAGTGCGAATTGGAAGAAGAGATTTGGGTGCCGCAGGAGGGCTTTGTAAATGTTGAAGGGCTGGCCAGGGAGATTGCCTTGCATGGGAAGCTGCGGACCCCATAGTGTGGCGGCCACGTTGCGGCGACGATGGCGCTGGCGGCGGACGATTTGAGGTGCAGAGAGGCGGAGCAGGCGTGCGACAGACGGAGCGTCGAGTTCAGCGTCGTCGACGTGCCTTTTGGCGTTGCCTCTGCCAGGGGAGGCGTCGGCCATTGGGCCGACTGGGTAGGTAGCGGCAAGGATGGGCTGTTCGGAGAGGGTGCGTTGGGGTTGATTGCAACCAACGAGGCCAGCAACGGGAGACTGTGGAGTGCGGGCGAAGGTGAAGGCGGGGGGTGAACAGCCGTAGGTGCCTGTCATGTGTCATGCGTAAACACGGCGGCGGCGGTCGGAGTGAAGGCAAAGACAAACGAAGGACGATTGAGTCGACAAAGCGACGATGCGATGTCATCATGTCGCCGGGCAACAGTGAATGTCTAATCGACCCCCCACCAGCGCCTGTTGAAGGCAAATGCAATATTCTAATGCATCAAGAAAAGTGACCAGACGCGCCCACCCGCCTACCGAGTGGATGAACACATGACAACGCCGCCCCAATCCTATGGACAAGCCCGCAGGCCGCCACGACAGCAATGCAAGCCGACTAGGAAAACCGCCGTCTACTTCCTGTTGATGAGATTCAAGAACTCTTCCCTGGTCCTGGCGGTCGAACGCATGCGGCCCAGCATGCAGCTGGTCGTGGTGGTGGCGCCCGTCTTTTGCACCCCACGCATCACCATGCACAGGTGGCTCGACTCGACCACCACGGCGACGCCTTGCGGCTGCAGCATCTCGGAGAGGGCCAGGGCCACCTGCTTGGTGAGGCGCTCCTGGACCTGCAGGCGGCGCGAGAACATCTCGGCGATGCGGGCGAGTTTGGAGAGGCCGATGACGCGCCGGTTGGGGATGTAGCCGATGTGCATCTGGACGGTCAGCGGGGACGGCGGGGCGCGGCGTGCATGGGCGGCACCTACCTTGCCGGTGAAGGGCACGAGGTGGTGTTCGCACAGGGAGAAGATCTCAATGTCCTTGACGATGACCAGCTCGTCGTGGTCCTCGTGGAACACGGCGCCGTTGACAATCTCGCGCAGGTTCTCCTCGTAGCCCTTGGTGAAGAAGAGGAGCGCCTTCGCATAGCGGTCGGGCGTGTCCAGGAGCCCCTCGCGGTCGGGGTCCTCGCCGATGCACTCGAGGATGGTGCGGACCGCGCCCGACAGCCGGGCCAGGCGCTCCTCCCTCTCCGTCTCGGTCGCCTCCTTCCGCTCGCGGGTGCCCTTGCCTTTTGCGTGTCAGCCGTGCTGCGCCCCGTCTCTGCGCGCCGCGGGGTCACGTACTCGGCCAGCTCAAGCCGTCAAAGTCAATGGTCGGGTGCTGCGTGTACGGGCTGTGGGCGCGGCTGGTCGACAGCGGCGTCTTCTCGCCCTGCCCCGTCGCGTGTCCGTTCGGGGCCGGGGACTGGGGGAAATCCAGGTCCACCACCTGGCGCCCGCGGTTGGACGTTTCGATGGCCGCATACAGGCTGTCCCGCTCCTTGCGGTCGCGCGCTTCCTGCGTCAGCCGCAGCGGCGACGAGGGCCCGTTTGCCATGTGCGAGGGGATCGGCTTGGGTCTGGAGGGCGGTGGGTCCATGGCGTCGCTGTTGTTGGGCACGAGGCAGTCGGTCAAGGCATGGCTTTTTCCACTCCGGCGGTCGCAAGGACTGGCAGCGGTGACTTTTCACCGGGCGGGGGGTGGAAAAATCCCGTCGCGGCCCACGGACCACCCACCGCCGACAGGAGGCGGGAGTGGTCGGTCCGATGCCGTCGCATGTAGTCGCAACACCTGCTCCATCATATGTCATCGCAACACCACCACCCGCACCCAGCGCGTCCCGCCTCTGTTAGCGACGTTGGACCATGACAGGCGTACGTACCCCGATAATGCGACACTTGCTCGGTGATGGACAGGCTCACAATAGCACCCAGGACGGCGACGGGAGGCGCACAGGCCCTGGAGCGAGAGAGAGAGAGAGAGAGAGAGAGAGTGTGTGTGTGTGTCTCTGTGTGTGTGTCTGGGTGTGAGAGAGACGCAGGGCCTTCGCGACACAGCAACCCGACTTCCTCCAGCGCAGCGGAGCGGCTTAGCCCCATGTGTTGCGCATCGCATTGCCCTTGTGATGTTTTGCAGGCTGGTGGGAAGGGAAAGAAGGTTCGCTGGGGCGTGGCGTGGGGAGACATGACGGCAGGGGATGCCCTTATTCTTTGCTCCTGTTCTACACCGCAGCAGGACGCCATCTCTCTGCGCTACCATTTCTCGTATTGCTCTACTCTGGCCCGGCCTGTCCTGTCCGCCTCGACAGGCTGCTCACGCAGAATCACGGGCAAGCTGGCAACATGGAAGCAGGCAAGCACCGCATCGGACTACCGACCCCGCGTCGGAGACTGCCATGTCTCCCCATCGACCATCGCGATCGTGTAAATGCCATGCTCTGGCGGCCAGTCATGACATGAACATGCAACCAAGTCCCTCGGGTTTGGCGCATGTCCCGTCGGCCGTGTTGCACCGGGGTAAGCGGGCGGAGGGGGAGGGACGGCTTCGTCGCCGAGGGCCCCGAAGGCATACACTTGGGCCTGGTTGCCTCGATCAACGTTGCTGTTGCAGCCACTGCCACGACTCCTCCACCCTCGCGCTCCTGGGGACGGCTCGACACGTCGGCATCATCGTTCTGTTCGCTCGACAATCCCGACCACAGCCTTGACCGAAGCCGTGGACTTGCACAGGGTCAGATGTCACGCAAGCCAGCCATATGTCAAGGACCAGACCTTTCACGCCCATCGACCGTCGGAGGGTCATGGCATTTGTAGTCCTGTCGTGTGCCTTAGATAGAACCGTGAAGATGATGCGTGCCCGTCCGCGGCAGACCACCATGGCCGACATGGGACGCTGCCATCAGATGACAAGAAATACGAAACCGGAAGAGGATGGTCCATGGGGGGAGGGAGGCGGCTGGATTCTCACTTCCACCATACCGACGCCTGATCTGCGTGGATGCGGCGAGATGGTCCCTCGATGGCGATGGGCCTTGGCGTTCAACGCCGAAGGCAAAAAGGCTGCGGTCGGAGCGCATTCTGTGCAGCACCCACGGGCATGAACGCAAAGACAGACGCGACACCTGCGGGCATCCCACCAAGGCGGTCGCTGCACATTTCCCCGTCGTCCCTCTCCGCTTTCCCCCTAACCTCGCGGGCTGACGCTGGCTGGTATTCCCGAAGTTGCTTCGGCTAGCTGTGAAACCCCAACCGCGAACCTTGGATTGCCGCCATCTCTCCCTCACCTCTGATGATAGCGTTGTCTACATGGCTGGGTTGCGCCGGACCCAAGACATAGACCAGTGGAGACCAGAGGAACCGTCCATTGGAAATCGCGACAGGGAGGCTCGCCCGCGGATCGTCGACTCCAGGGCTGCGTCGCCAGCATCCCGCGCTGCGAGGGAGGACGTCGGCGACGGCCGCTCTTTGGCAAAGCACGGCAGAGCATACTCGCGGGAGAGGAGGAGCGCGAGCAGGGACAGAGGGCGTTGGCGCAGCCGGGAGCGCTCGAGGGAGGGCCGCTACCGGCCTTCCAGGAGGGAACCCAGCGCAGACAGGGCTTCCACCTCGCACCGCCATCACCACCACCACCACCACCACCATCGACACCCCTCGCCCACCTCGAAGCGGCATCGCAGCCCGTCTCCGTCGCCGAGACGAGACTCCCACAAGCGGAACAGGCGACACCGGAGCCGCAGCACCCTGCGTTCGAGGTCACGGACACGTCGCGACCCATCTCCCCACCGCTCCACGGAGAGGGCGATATCACCCAGGCTGCACCGCTCCGACCGCGACCGAACCGCACGACGCCCGACGCCCGACACCTACAAGCCCACGTCAACCTCGCGCCGCCGCTCGCCATCGGCCGATTCGCGCTATCGGCCTGCCTCGCACCGTGGACGGAAGAGGTCTGCCACTCCAGACAGGAAGTCGCGACGCCACGAATCACCCCCCCGTCGACACCACAGGCGACACCGCACTCCATCGCTGGATGCCGGCGAGAGAAGGCACAGGCATAGCTTGACCAAGGATAGGGAGCGAAGTCGAAGTCGGAGTCGGAGTCGGAGTCGGAGACGCTCCCGCTCTCGCTCCCCTCCTCGCAGACCGTCCCCCGGCTCCTCCCGCCATAAATCTCCACAGTCGTATAGACACACCGGAGATTCACCGCACAGGCATCGTTCTCGACGTGCATCGATCCCTCGTCGCTCCTCGCCATCTCCGGTATCCACATCAAAGCACCCCAATTCTTTGGACAAGCATCACCGCTCCGACCTCCGTCCCATCAGGCCATCCTCTCGTAGAGGTTCGCCTCCACCGACTTCAGCCCGCAACTCTGATACGGAGCCAGAGAGGGAAGAGGACAGAATGAGAGGGGCTTACTATCAAGGCCGCGGAGGGTCATATCACGCCCACTCGCCGCCGTATCCGGCCAACCAATATTCACCGCAAGGCCACGCGCCGTATCCGAGCGGAAGAGGGGGTTGGAACGGCCATCAATATCCCAATCAAGGGTACGTGAACCGAGCTGTGCTTCCTTTACCATTGCTGACAACCTCCAGATCCCCAACCCACGGATATTCACCTAACCAATCCCCATACCCGCATAACTACTCACCAGGTCAGCAGCAGCAACAACAACAACAACAACAACAACAACAACAACCGTACCATCCCAACCAGCAATACCAAGGCGCCCAATCAGGGTTTCAAAACTCCCCTCAACGTGGCGGCTTCCGCGGTAACTACCACAACGGGCCTGATAGGCGACTTTCAGGTGCCGGCGGTCCAGCATTCACGCCTGTCGCCGGGCGAGGTCGCGCCGCACCAACCCAGTTTTCGAACCTTTCGTGGACTCCCGCTTCGGGTACACGAGGCGGACGTCCCGCTACAGAGGCTCCCCGTCCAGGGGGAAGTACCGCATCGTCGGCAACAGCGAGCACGCAAGCGAATGCCGAACCCGCGGTCGATGCCGATGACAATCCTTTCCGGCCGTCGAAAGATCTGCGCGTGGAGGATGAGGGCGCGAAAGAGGAAAAGAAGATGCCACCACCGACCAAGCCGACCGCCACCCCAATCGCATCCAAGGCCGGGGCATTCGGATTCTCTCTCAAGACAAAGAATCCTGTGCCGCTGGCCGCCAGCAAACCCAAGGTAGCTCTGGGTGACTCTGAGCCACCCAAGCCATCCGAGAAGGAACGAGAATCGCCACTGGAACCACCACAGGCAAAAGAATACGCGAGCCGTGAATCATCATCGAGATATCCTTCGGACTCCAGAAACGACCGAGACTCCAGAAGTGAGCGCGAGTATGATCGTGAGAGGGATAGGCGCTACGAGAAGTACGACGACTACTATGATCGCCGGTCCGCATACCGGGATCCCCGTGATAGGGACCTTCGCGATAGGGACCTTCGCGATAGGGACCTTCGCGATAGGGACCTTCGCGATAGAGATCTTCGCGAGAGAGATGCCCGTGACCGAAATCCCCGTGAACGAGACCCTCGCGATCGAGATCCTCGTGACAGCGCCTACTATCGTGATAGGGATTATCGAGACCCCCGCGACGCACGCGACCCGCGAGACCTACGAGACTCACGGGATCTGAGGCATCCTCGAGATCGTGATTATAGAGATCCCCGCGATCCCCGCGACCGCGAAACGCGAGATATGCGTGATCCCAGAGAGGTTCGCGATCCCCGTGAGAGGGATAGGAGAGACCTTGCCCTTCCTCGTCGTCCCGAGCTTCGTCCCGACAGCCGCCCTGCCAGCCGAACCGAGCGAAGAGAGCCCCCAGCCGCGCAATTGAAGACGAAGATCGTCAAGAAGAAGCGCATAAAGGAGCGACCTGTGCTCAGTCCAGACTTTGCTGCTTCGGATTCTGTTTATTACCGAAAACCTGGCAATGAGTCGGTGGTAGGGTCCGGAACATATGGCAAAGTCTTCAAGGGTGTGCACGTTTATACGAAAGACATGGTGGCCCTCAAGAAGATTAGAATGGAAGGCGAACGCGATGGTGTAAGTCACCATCTTGTTGGGCATAGGATGCGTCTGCTAACAATGTAAAGTTCCCAGTCACTGCCATTCGAGAGATCAAACTACTCCAGTCTCTTAACCATGACAACATAGTCAAGTTGCAGGAAGTCATGGTCGAGAAAAATGATTGCTTCATGGTTTTCGAGTACTTGTCTCACGATCTTACTGGCCTCTTGAACCATCCCACCTTCCGACTCGAGCAGGGGCACAAGAAAGATTTGGCAAAGCAGCTATTTGAAGGCCTTGACTACCTTCATCGTCGAGGTGTGCTGCATCGTGATATCAAGGCAGCCAACATCCTCGTTAGCAACACTGGTCAGCTGAAGCTTGCGGATTTCGGTCTTGCTCGTTTCTATGCCAAACGTTCCAAGCTTGACTACACCAACCGTGTCATCACCATCTGGTACCGCTCTCCTGAGCTCCTCCTGGGCGAGACACAGTATGGTCCTGCAGTCGATGTCTGGTCAGCCGCCTGTGTGCTCGTCGAGATCTTCACCAAGCACGCCATTTTCCCTGGGGATGGCGGCGAGATCAACCAGCTCGAAAAGATTTACAACATCCTCGGCACTCCCAATACCCAAGACTGGCCTGGGCTCGTCGATATGCAGTGGTTCGAGCTGCTTCGTCCTACCGAGCGTAAACAGTCGATTTTCGCCGAAAAGTACAAGGACCGAGTCACTCCAGCCGCATTTGAGCTACTGTCGGCCATGTTCTTATTCGATCCCGCCGCGCGACCCAGCGCAAGCGATGTCCTGGAGCATCCGTACTTTACAACGGAAGAACCGAGCCCAGTCAGGGCAGATGCGCTCAAGGAGTTGCAGGGCGATTGGCACGAGTTTGAGAGCAAGGCTCTGAGGAAAGAGAAGGAGAAGCAAGACAAAGAAGCGCGGAGGGCTGCGAGAGAAGGGGAAAAAAGAAGAGCCGAGGCCCCTGTGGCTGGTGAAGAGAGGGAGGCGAAGCGCGTTAAGAGTGGCGAGGTGGCTGCTTGAGTGGTTGGCTTCTGACTATTGAAACAATTTCGGAATACGTAGCGAGGTCTAGGCATGTTTTTGTGGATATGATGCTATGTTTGATGGGCGGAGAGAGAGCTAGTGATTGATTGATATTCCAGACTCTTGTCATTTTTACACATACTATCAGCATCTTGAATAATAGATCCGAGGTGCAAATCTCCCCTACCAACACGAAGTGCATAGTTGGCACCTATCCGGTATGCCTTGAATTTTTTTTTCAAGATCCTGTGCGGAACATGGTACGCCGATGTCACAAGTCACCGAATCCCAGAATGTCGGGCTTGCCGTGACTCGTGACCGATTGCATGACAGGATGCAAGCGCTGGCCGGCGTGCGCGTGGCCCCGTTTAACTTTTCGTCCAAAATGAGTGGTGGAAGTTGAAAGCGGCATGGCGCACGCAACCAGTCAAACAGCCGACCTTTGGAAAGGCTAACAAGCTACCCTAACCTTGTCCTATATGCACGAAAAGTTTATAGATTAGATAGATGAAGTGCCCCTCCCCTCCCCCCTCCTACTCGCCGTTATCCAGCGTAGACGCGCGAAGTCAGGGTCGCCGTTCAGCTTGAGATTGCCGGATACCGGTATGCGGTGGATCCGGTTTGCAGAGGGAGAGGGGGAGAGGGGGAGAGGAGAGAAGAGATGAGTAGGTAGGTTAGTTGGTTTATGTGATGAATGCAGAGCGGGAACAGAGGCGAAGGTGGGTGGAAAATAGAGTGCAAAGTTTGGGCAGCTGATGGGATGGAGGGGGGAGGGGGTCGTCTTGGGTTGATGATGGCGTGCCTATCCGGATCTTTGTCCTGGGGAGAAAGAGAGAGACGGCCAATGTTCCGGAATGCTGGTGTGGTATGTGTGTGTGTGTGTGTGTGTGTGTGTGTGTGTGTGTGTGTGTGTGTGTGTGTGTGTACTTTATTGGTATGCTTTGGGCTTCTTCGGATAGATGAACTGACCGGGTGGAGATTCATACTACCTGTGCGGTGTTGTCGCCGTGGTGTTTGTGGGCTTTGCTCCATGTCGTGACCGCGTGTGATAGCCGCTGCAAGTAATTTCTTCTTTCTATCGTACCTGCGAAGTCAGCGCCCAAGTTCCGTGGGTAATAGCGACGACGACGACGACGACAACGACGACGAAGCGCATCTTCTATCGTGTCAATTTGGAGCCGTGCGTCCGGTGCTCCGAGCCGGTGTGCAGCGTTAGGACGATGGTGGCGTGGTTGTCAAAAGTTTGCTTGAGATGACGGGGAAAACTTGCAAGCATTGCGTGCGGCGAGAGTGCCGAAAGCGAGTAAAGTTTCCTTCCGGCATGGTGATAGGTATTGACAGGTGGCGGTGATCTTTGCGATAGGATGCGGGTCTCGTCTCCATAACTATGATCAAAAGCTTATTTAGGTTGCAGCTACACCTTCTCAGAGTTATTGGAACTAGGAATCCATGATGGGACGTTTGTTTTTAGGGTGTGTTGTCTAGGTGACCCACTGGGTAGATATCTTTCTACTGGTGAGGTTGTGTGATGACGACCGGAGTGGGTGAGCCTTGCCTTGCCTAGGTAATTAATACCCATGCACTTGCGGTGTAGACTAGGCTGTGCAGTGCGTGAATTGCGATACAAAGTTATGATCCGTGAAGACGGAAGTTTACCATATGTACGAACGATGGTTCTCTGATACGATATGAGATGTGACCCATGTACGCGTATTTGGAAGGATCAGTGTAGTGGTTTATAAACCCCCGACATTTCGATCCTGCGTCCGATATAGTGCTCCGGGATTTCGAGATAGGAAGGTAGGGTCGCTGGAAAGAGAAGGTATACTTACAAAGAGCGATGCCTGGCACTGCTTGCAATCGAGCAATCCGGAGTCAGCGAGTGGCGAAGTCGAAGGACGCCGTTGTTCATGCTGGGGTGATGAGGTTTCGAGGTGCGGCGTCGCGGCATTGCGATGACTGTACAGCCTTCCTCTGACCTTTCGAAGGAACAGCATGCGTGACTTCGCCTCATAACGCCCATGGCATCCTCCGCCATAAAAGACAGTCCGGTCTCAGCACGCCGGAATGCGCCAAAGATCAGCAACCCTCACCCAAACCTCTGGATCATAAGTGATATTCATAGCAGTCCTCCAGAAGGACCAACATCCCAATCGCTGCTCGTTCAACCGGCACTGCCGCCTTTGTAGAAAACTAAACCCGGTAGATACATGGCTGCCTGCTTTTTCCGTGACAGACTGGCATTCACTCGCGCGATGCGATGCAACAATCGGCCCGTCGGAGATGGCTCCAGGACACTTGCGTGCGTCGGTATCACCAAAGCGGATAGAGTCCGTGGAATCGAACGAGTATTCGACTTTGGGTAGAATAAGCACCCATGCGTAAGGCTCTCTTGTCTCACCTGGGTAAAGCGTACGTGCGAGGGTAAAATGTTCTTGGGACAGTTGGCTGTAGACATTGTAAGATGGAAATGTTTGTGGGTGGTGCAGGTGGGTATGGTAGCCCCCGGAGGCTCTTGGCTGTCAGCATGGCTTTCGGACTTTTTTTTCTGGGAGAACGGATCATGGGGATGCGGATTGTCGATCTCGGGTTTTGCTGACCCTGAAGTGGGTATGACGAAGTTTGACTCTGAATACAGTAGGCTTTGTGGGGTGGGGTGGGGTGGATAGGTAGTGGTCAGTTGAGGTCCTAGGTGGAACTATTTCTGTGAGCGGCGTAATCTGAATCAGACGGGTAGGCAGTGTTGATCGTGCTAGAGAAAGCGTCAAATCGGCGAGCGAGAGGCGACGGACTAGTGGATTTTAACAGGTCACACGTCACACGCCAAAAATTCCGATGCTCTGATGTAGTGCCACGCTGCAGTTGCTATTGGTGAATGGAGACGTTCCACGCAAGCTGATTGCTGATGGCGAGGAAAAGGTTGCTCAACTACCGCTCACTCTATCTTCACGTAGTCTGACGAGCTGCATCGAACGCGACGGCAGCTTGCTGACACTGACGCGGCTGGCGATCCCCCAGGTCCTTGCAGCATGGGGTAGTCGCTGAAGAGGCTGAGTGGCATGGCAAGGAACGACTGGATTCGTGGCGTCAGAACTTGTGAGGTGGGTGATGTCCACAGCATTTATATTAAGCGCAAATGACGGCGCCGACGAATAGAGGGCAGTCATTTATCGTAGAGTGAGAGCGGGTCTGGAGAGTCTGTTGGAGTGCTGAAGTCGTCTTCGGTTGGCGAGGGCAAACGACGCTATTCCTGGACTTTCTCTCATAGGCAGGGGGTTGAAAGATGGTGCATTGCATGCATAGAAGATGCTCGCGATTGGTCGAGTTATGCACACCGCGCGCATGGGATGCGAGGAGACACAGAGGCCGACGCGCTACTCCGAGTCTCAGTGCTGTATGACGGTCGATAGTCATACAGGTGCGACGCCTCCCATCGCTCGCAACCGCGCCGTGAGCAGCAGTGCAGGAACGAACATCAATCAAGCTGTCGTTCCATGTGCTTGTGTTCACTTGTGCAAGCGGGTTGACCACGCCCTCGTCCGTTTCCAGCACAACGGCGCAGGTCCCAAAAAAAAGGGTCCTCTTGTCGGCCACCGCTCCAACGGGTCCATACCGGATCGAGCGCCTGCTTTTCTCCACAGTTGTTAGCCTCACGCATCAGGCCGTGTAGAGATTGTGAGTGGTGGTGCCCCTGAGCGAGCGGCAGGAGGACGCCTCCGAAGAGGCATGGTGCGTGATAGACGGCGTCGTGGGCATACCCAAAGAGAGCGGCGGGACGGTAGAGTTCTGCATGCTGCACAGAGTAGCTGGGCGTACAGCGAAAGAGAGGCTTTACGCCTGCGCCGCCGACAGCGCCGAAGCACTACAATCGAGCCAATCGAGCCAATCGAGCCGGCCAGCGCCGTGTCTCGCAGCGGAACGGAGGCCTGAGGGACCTCAGGGCAGCCGCGAAATCGTGCTCAGCGCGGACTTGACGTGTGGATGGATTGACATCAGCTAGTCGGTGTGCACGTTCATCGAAGATTGCGAGTTCGCCTGGCGTTTTTGAAACCTCCAGGCCTCACGGACGTGCGCACGGCCATCGTTCCTGGCACTATACAACATATAGACATCCCAGATATTGCATTCTTTTCCGCGGTCCCTGCCCCCTCCACGTACTCTGCCAACTCTCCTGCACAACGGTAGAGTCTTCGTACAGATCCTGCACCGTAAAGGTCCACCGTCGCCCCTCCAAACTGCCGCCGTGTTCAGAGTGTCTCACTCCGCCGGCCAACGTCGTGTTCCTGCCGCCACGCCAATCTCATACCACTGGTGCGTTGCTCCCGTTTCACGCCTGAGCGATCCGAGCATATAACCGCACAGCTCCCCAACCCTCGTACGCACAAGACGCTAATCGTTTATTCCTTTTTACAGCAGAGAAGATGGCCGACGTCGTTGTATCGAGCCAGCTCCAGCAATGGTCCTTTGGAAAATCCGCGCAACCTGAGCGCTCCCCCACTTCTTCATCGTCTCCAAACTTGTCCCACCATGAACCCGAAACGCTGCGGATAGATGCTTCGGTCACCGCTGCGGTGAAAGCCGCCCAGGAACTGGACCCCAAGGACTTCCAAGATCGATACCTTTCCAGTGAGGAAGATTTGTCCCCCATGTATGGCAACAGCTCCGATTCGGAGTACGAATCAGACGCTAGCATCCACGGTGACGACAAGGACATTCTCAAAGCGAGAAGAATGTCGGTCTCACGATGGGACAAGGGCCTGAGTTGCGACATGGCCGTCTCGGTGTCGTACGTGTCGGCAGGTCGTCCCAAGGTGATCGAACTCAACCACTTTGTTCCGCGGGCCCAAGACCAAAAACAACGGTCAGCATCGTTCGCGCAGCTGCCAATTGCTGCGGTTGAAAAACTTCGGAATGGGGGGAAACAGACGAGACATCGCTCGATGCTGCTCACGTCTCGCTCAGCGTCGCCCGCCGTCAGTAGTGCTTCCCGGCGGCATTCTCAACGTCCACCATACTTTCACAACAACGCGTCGCACGCGCAGCTCTCGGAATCCACAGCTTCATTTCAGACGGCTAGCTCCGTTCGGAGTGCTTCTCCGTCAGGCAGCGAATACTCGATCCCTTCGCGGCCAACTAGCGCCGCCCCGTCCCATCAGCAGCCTCACCCAATCCGCACCTCTTCCTACCTCTCATCACATGCAAACCACACAACGCCATTCCCACCACTGACGCCGCAATCTCCCGAACCGCATGCCTTCCTCAACTCGGACCCCTTCGAGCGCTCAAGAAACAACGCTGCATCTCCTATCATCAAAGGTGCGGGGGCACACCGCCGTCTCCGTTCCATTTCCCAGAAACTCTCACTAGCTAAGATTGCCATTACGCCATCCACCAGGAAGTGGGACTCGAGGATAAATGGAAAACCAGGAACTGCACTGCCTCCTACGCCCAGAACACCGTTTTCGCCCATGACGCCGCAGAATGCGCCTGCAACCATGGAACCGTCGCCAATGCGCAAACTACGCCGCAATTCGAGGATCCTCCTTTCACGGCCACCTACACGCGGCGCAACAACACCCGAACTCCCCACCATCTCCACCTCCAGCATGCCGTCCGATCTAGCACCGCTCAAACGCTCTGCTACGGAGAAGCTGGTGGCCCGGGGCGCCAACGAGCGCGCACCTACGCTCGAGCTCCCTCCGTTCCCGGACGAGACTGCCTCAATGAGCAGCATGAAATCGCGCCCATTACGCAAGCGAAAGAGTCTGATGGATCTTCTCTAAGCCACGCTGCCTGGCCTGGAGCTCAGAGCATGAATTTGACGTTGCTCATTGCCTGTTTAGGTGTTCAGCATGAACTGTTGCAAAACGTTTCGTTTCATTCCCACAGACGCGCATGAATTCGCTATGCGAACACGCTACCCTTGACCTTGATCCGGTCCCACACACGCAGGGCCATGCCCCCACCAGGCTGCGCAAGCCGTACCACTCCTCTCTTCTTTTATATACTTTTGTCCGCTTTGCGTTGTTCTCTTCATGGGTGTCGTTGCATATGAATAGCAGTTTCTTACTTGGCGGTTTGTGGCATTCGTATCCACGCGCAGGCATTGCCTCGTTCGGCGTTCTATTGATGGCGTTCTTTTCTCCCTCCGCGGCATTCGAGGTCATGATACCCTCCCGGCGTTCTCTTTCTCTGCTTGTCTAAAATGTCAATTTTGGTTGTTGTTGTTTGAAGTCGGGATACGCCACTTGTTGGACGAGGTGTCTGGAAGATGAAATCACAAGTCATTCCGAGTTCCCTATGTTGCTGTTGCCTTCGATTTGCTGTCTTAACGAAGTATATGATATCCGATTGAGCGTATTTTTGTTGAGACTGCCTTGGTGCCCTCGCATTCCTCTCATTAATTTCGGTCATCGTACCACTCATAATGGATATTCTATTGAACTAGTCAGGGTTGCATTGTAGTACCATGATGGACGAGTGTTTCGTGTTGAACTCGTACGTTGCGTCCTTGTCTTGTCGCCGTGTGCTAATCGTCATGTTTATTCCTCTCCGATACCCCAATGTCTTACCACAGTCTGAACCCCCAATTTCTCGACTTGACATGTCTTGCCTGGCGGGGGAGGCAAAAAGAATCCCCTCGCCCATCAACCTTAACTTCACCCCGAGGCAGCGTCGCCGAACACAGAACGTCACACCACAACTTGCATCGGACATCCGACTCTGCGCCTATCTACAAACCCAACTTTGGTCCAATCCAAGGCTACCGCGTCTTACCGAAATTGAATTTCCTATATCTATCAAAATCTCACAGCCGCACGCCGACATCTGTCGGAGACCCTTTCCCCAGCCTAGCTCTTCTCCCACGGCACGCTCACGCTCAGACGTCTGATTTAACCTTACGCGAGGCTTGAGCCAGGGGTCCGAATTTGCGGAGCGGAACTTGAACGAAGGATGAAGGATTCGTGAAACGAAACGGAAGTCTGTGCCACCGAGTTGAGCAGGTGCGGAGAGTGCGACCCGAGGTCTTTAACCCAACTACACCTCAAAAGAAAGGTTAAGAGAGTATTGTTTGCTTCCCATGGAGGTGACAACATCTGATATGGCACGGCAGCTAGTCTCCTCAAATCTGGTAAGTCCCCCCGACCCACAAGGTCATTAGCCAGCATCTTCCCAGCACCCCTTCTCAATCACATCCCGCACACCCCCGTCCCTGCTACGCAGTCCGCAAAAATGCTTCTGCGGGTCTAGGAACAATATTTGTGGCAAATTTCGGGTTGTTGTTCTAGCGTGCTTTCTAGCCTCTTTCTTCTTCGAGAAAGGTGCCTGAGAACGGGAGGCGGATATCGCATGGTTGTGCGTGCGCGTTTCAGATAGAAGGGTACGGAAGAATTTTTGGTCATCGCATTGCGCAACCAGCGACCGAGAAATGATGTACGCTGGAGACGGATTGCGGTAGAAAAGCGATGGTTTTTCCGTTGAACGGGTGTTTGGAATTGAGGGTTGGCAGTCGTTGCAAGTCAGCATATCAATGACCAGACATTAGACGAGGGCGCATGGTCTGGTGACGGCGACGGTGAAGAATTTTATGAGATGATGATGTGCAGAAGGTTTTCGCATAGATGTGGTAGTTTAGAGCAACCTACGATCATGGGTATGCAATGGTGGGTCCAGAATATAAGAGAAGTTGGAGCTGGAGGTTGGATCGATCGAGGTTAGTAGTAGAGAGAAGGACGTGGGTGATGGCATGGCAATGACACATAGACTCATGCGGAAATGCAAGCCCGTGTTTTTTGGGTCTACTCAAAGTCGATATTCAAATATGGAAGTGAACATGTGGTGGGAAGCATGTTCATCCCATCACTGACGCCAGAAATGGACGAGTCGTCGATTTTCTCGAAGTCATAACTTCTTAAGACAAGCTTCCCAGCTCCGTTGCGCTCCGTCTAACAAACCCAAGATTCTCTAGACAACTTTCAAAAAAGTGACGTTTCCGAATAACCTTCCTTGCCTGTTGGGAACATTGTCGGGTTAGGGGTGTCAAATTCTTCACGAGCGCTGCCAAATGTCAACAATATACTACCATCTCGAAATTTCATCATGGCTATTCGCATCGCAGGGTTTCCTCCATACAATATGCGATTGATGAAGTCGACTTAGTGCGAAGCTTTTATCACAGCATGTCGAAATTTTCGTGGTATGTCTACTATAAGCGTCGTAAGAACGATCAAGAGACTTTTCAACAGGAGCTCTTTCTACTTCCGTAGCACGATACGGAGCTCTATAGAGGTTTCGTAGAACTTCAGAGCCGTGAAACAAAGCGTACATAGCTTCATATGTTTACCGCCTCGTCAATTTCCTCAATGGGAGGTAAGACAGAGTGTTGAAGAAATTTTTGCAACAGATCTTGGGATAAAGGCCGACTACCTGATGTGGATCGTAGTCAGAACAACACCCTTTAGTAGCAGCGCTAATGTTACAATGAGAAATATGATGTTGCAGACTATTTTTTACAGGTTACGGTCATTCTGATCACCGTGCACTGGCTTTTTTTTATTCACTGGATGGGAAACCAACGATGGTCTTGACGTTCCGTAAGTCGTCTAATGTCGCAAAGAGCAAGTCGTAATCGCGATACATATCCTGCAATCCTTTATTCGACTTCATGTATAGGATTTTGAGAACCGGTGTATTTCCCCAGTAGTGACATTCGCCGCCAAACGACATCTTCGTTTGTGTGATCTTTGCGTACCTTGAAAATGCTAATTCATAGCCGTCGTGGACCCACAACAGCGTGTATATTGGTTCTATTAGGTTAGAGCTACACGTCTTTCTGTGGTCAGACAAATCTGTACGCTTGCAGTCTCTTGAATAAAACTGACAATATCACTGATGTTTAATCGTAGCCTTTGGATTTGTTCGCGCCATGGTGGTACATATGTAGACAAGCTTACATTTGCTACACCCTTGCTTTGGCACACGCTCAAACAATGCTCTTTTGCCCTCAGCCTTCGTGCACATGTTCGATCACTAGGTCATAGTACGTTGGCGTCCTAGTCGATGACATGGTGTCAATGCCCTTGAAAATGCTTAGAATAGAAGAGAAAGTGTGGAGCTATGTTAATGGAAGACTGTCCCAAGAGCAGGAAACTTCAACTTTCATATTATTCAGCATGGTGTTAGTTTCTAGGGTTTACATTGGTGGGTCATGTATGAGTAAAAAATGGCGGAGAAATCTACTGCGGTGCGTCGTGACCACGACTCTTGCATGAAATGATACTAAAAAATTATGGTTAATCGTAGCTCTTTCATACATATAGAGTCCGGAGCTTTGGAGAAGAGCCTAGGTCGAGAAGGATTTGATCGAGGCAGACTTTGGCTATTTGCATCAAGGAACTGTGCATTATGTAGGTAATGTTGAAGGGACGCCTATCACTTGTGAATTAGAGAGATAGTGTTGAATAGACAGGCGTCACTAGAGTCGAGGGAGATCGAAATTATATTATTTATTCACTCTCGGTCATGGAGGTAGTATGATAAGAATTTAAGACTTGAAGACGATTATTCAAGTACAACTGTTTTTGGAATAGTGCAAATGTGGCCCCACATCCAGTGAGATGAACCACCTGGCTGTCACTTTTCCTCAACCACGCCATGTTATTGCATTGATGCTCCTAAAATCTGGTGAAAAAGCCATCGAAATATTTACACAAGAAATGTTTATGAATCTACCCTTTCTTGTACGAATCCTACCGTCCTCCCGGATCTAACAACCAATTGGAGAGCGAGGCCGCGGAATCTCCCCCGCATCTCCAATTGCCGCGACGATCCCTCAGCCCACACCGTATATTTACATTCTCGGTCATCATCCCTTTCCTCGGCTTTCTTTCCTTCACCTGCTTCACAGTAAGCTTGACACGATGGCGAACTTACAACATCTGGTTCCCCGCAAGCTATGGCAACATCCCGACCCCCAATCCACCGCTATGTGGAAGTTCATGCAAAGCTGCAACCTTGCACGTGGTCTCAACATGCAAACATACCGGAATCTCTACGATTGGAGTGTCGGCCCAGATCGAGCTGACTTCTGGGACGAACTGTGGGAAGCCTTTCCACTTATCTGCACTGGGAGTTATACCGAGGTTGTTGACACAAATGCACCGATGGACTCAATACCCCGCTGGTTTGACGGCACACATCTCAACTTCGCGGAGAACGTGCTTTTCACCGCATCTCCCGATGATTCTTCCGTGAGGACGACATTTAACAAAGAGGATGGGAAGATTGCGTTGACCGAAGTAAGAGAAGGGAATACGGAGGTAAAAAATGTGACTTATGGTGAGGTGAGAAAGCGAGTGGGATTGTTGGCGAATGCCATGAGGAAGAGAGGCATGAAGAAGGGGGATCGAGTGGCGGTTGTTGCGAGCACGAGTTTCGATACATTCATCTGTTGCATGGCGATCACGAGTATAGGGGGATTGTTCTCTAGTAGTAGCACTGATATGGGTACAAAAGGTATCTTGGAACGGCTGTTGCAGATTCGACCTGCGTACCTCTTCGTTGATGACTGGGCTGTGTACAATGGTAAGACTATCGACTTGAGACCAAAAATTCGAGATATCGTGGCAGGTATGAAGGGGGTATCAGAGTTTAAAGGCGTGGTTACGCAACCAAGGTTTCCCGGGAAACCTGCAGGTGTTGGAGCTATCCCAAGAGCTATAACGCTGGAGGGATTCCTGATAAGCGCTGAAGGAGATCACGAGCTGCAATTCGAAAGGGTAGCATTCAGAGATCCGTTCTTGGTGGTGTATTCCTCGGGAACCACAGGGATACCGAAGTGCATCGTGCATTCAGTTGGCGGTGTGCTAATCAGCAATATGAAAGAGGGATTACTGCATAGACAAATGGGACCAGATAGTACAGTGCTACAATACACCACTGTAAGTTGCTTATCCAAGATTAAATTGAACGACACTAAAAGAACAACAGACTGGTTGGATAATGTACCTCGTCAGCATCCAGTGCCTTACATATGGCAGCCGCTCTATCCTCTACGACGGCTCTCCTTTTGTTCCCTCGCCCGAAATCTTCCTTTCCATTCTTGAAGAACAACGCGTCACCCACTTCGGTTCTTCACCTCGCTTCTTGCATGAATTACAGAAACGCTTCATCCATCCTCGAGATCTCTTCGATCTCGGATCCCTTCAAATAGTTAACACGACCGGCATGGTTCTTACTGACGCCCAATTTGAATGGTTTTATGACCAGGGTTTCCCCAAGAAAGTACACTTGGGTAATATGAGCGGCGGTACTGATCTAGCAGCATCTTTTGCTTGCGAAAACCCGCTTGAGCCCGTTTACGTGGGTGGCTGTCAAGGACCGGTGCTTGGAACGAAGATGAAGGTCTATGACAGTCTGATCGAATCTGGACCCGGAAAAGCTGTTCCGCATGGTGAGCCAGGAGAACTTGTCGCTACAGCTTCATTTCCCAACCAACCAGTCTTCTTTTGGGGTGATGAGACAGGCGAGCGATACCAAAATGCTTACTACACGCGCTTCCCACATGTCTGGACCCATGGAGATTTCATTCGATTCCATCCGGTGACTGGCCAGGTGATGTTCCTCGGACGCGCGGATGGGGTGTTGAACCCTTCAGGAGTACGATTCGGTTCGGGCGATATTTACTCAGTCATTGAGACGCATTTCTCCGAGATCGCGGACAGTGTGTGTGTTGGGCAACGGCGACCTCAAGATAACGATGAGAGCGTTGTTCTGTTCTTGAAGATGAAGGAAGGCGAGACATTCACGGACAGTCTCGTGCAAAAGGTGAAGAGCAAGATTTCTGAAGAGAGGAGTAGAAGGCATGTACCCAGATATGTTTTCCAGACTTGGGATATTCCGGTATGTGGAGCTGACTAACACTACTTCTACGTAAAATGCAAGCGCTCTCAACTGACTATCGTTACAGGCTACAGTAAATCTAAAGAAGGTTGAGCTTCCGGTTAAGCAAATTATTTCAGGCAAGATCATCAAACCGAGTGGAACGCTGGCGAATCCGGAGAGCCTAAAATTCTACTACCAATTCGCGAAGGTGGAAGAGGTAGTTGAGAGGCTAGAGAACGAGAAGAAAGACCAATTAACAAGTAAACTATAGAGCCTTGGTTCTATAGAGACTCATTTTTATATTACTACCTTCTAGAATTTTTTTCTTAACCAATTCAATAGTAAGGATGCTCTTTCACTTAAACATACCTGCATGTAAAGCGTTGCTCATTACTACCTTCTTCAGCCTACCACTTGACTTTATCTTCACATCATAGCTTCCTCCCGTCATACTGATATGTCCGATCTGTGGTATAGTAATGATGCTACCCATCCCGGGACATTCGATAGGAGACACAGTGACACCGTGGAGCTGATAGAAGTTATCGGATGCGATGCTCCAAAACGACGCTTCATTAACGAATCCCGCTTTAAAAACTACATATTCAGAGGCTTTACGGGCTTAAAGCATCAAAGTCTAACAGCAAAAACACTATGACCACTGTAAGTAGTACTAATTAAAGCTCATTAAAGAATAACTCACTGATTAAGCTTCGACTTTTCGGTGTAGAAAAGTAAAGGTGAATACAACAGCGAAATAAAAGCCTGACCACCTACCACAAAAGCTCTTCGAGAAATTGGCGCCATCTGCTCGCATATCACTATTCTACTTTATTATTCTGAATAGGGCAGCCGTTACTAATATCTACATCACAGCCTGAGCCATCCGGCTGTTTCACCCCTGTCGCGCTCCGACCATGCCCAATACTTACGCCCTGTACCATAGTAGAGGCTGGTGATTCAATGTTACACAACAGCACGAGCCCACGCGACTGCTGCTTTCTTAAACAGCCTACGCCGCGATGCCACTTTATCTCCTCCACCAGCGCTACTCGCCTCGCCAGCTTTCTCAGCCCAAACAACCTCTTTCGTGAACTGTCGTTTGCCAGCACATTTACCGGACGTACCTACCAAACTCCTTCTTCACTCAAACGCGCCACAATCAATATTCCTCAGAATGACGACCAGCGTGGTTCCAGCCTTCTACCACTTCTTCTTCACATGGTTCGATCCCATCGTCTCTTTCTCCGGCGCCGTCATCGACTTTGTATCCCAAGATTTCGTTATCAACTCGCTCGTTCCGAAAGCCCTTCGAAACGAGGAAGGCGTCAACCCGAACTACAAATTCGTTTTCCAACAAGCTGGCGGCGGCATGCTCGCCGTCGCCTTCCTCTCGGGTGCCCTTCTCCGCGCAACCGACGATCTGAAAGTCTGGAAATACATACAGGCTGCCATCTTGCTTATTGACATTGCGACGCTGTACTCGGCCTGGGACGCACTCAAGCTACAAGGCCGGCTGCGACTTGCAGCGTGGCGCGGCGAAGACTGGGGTACCGTTGGGCTTACGGTCTTTGTGACTGTATTGAGGGTCGCGTTTCTGGCTGAGGCGGGATTCAAGAAGGCGCGTGTGGGCAAGGCCGACTAGGCGATCGATGGCAAGGTGCATTATCCTGTATGAGAAGGGCGAGGCACAGCTGAGGAAATGATTGAGCTGCTTTCTGCATGTCAGGTAATTTAATTTCAATCAATCGAACCCTGGATGATACGTGCCCCGGTATGAAACGCTCTATTATTGCAATGATACATCAAATCAGGTTCACAAGGTGAATAGGATCAAGGTTAGGTTGTGGTCTGTACGCTTAACGGGGTGCTCCTTGCCACCTGCCCAGTATCAATGCATGGCGGATTTTACAACGCATGTCGGGTAGTACAGGGTCTAAGCGATCGACCTTCTGGTTAGTGGATAGACATGCAGTCAGTGAACGCTAACTCTAATTGTGGGACTGGCGTTCCCGCCTACGTCCCGGAATTAACCGTCGCATTGTTACGACAATCAATTAGCCGCTGATTCTGGCTCCACTCCGACCCTACGTATCAGGCAAGCCGGACGAGATCATGTTCTGAGCCTTGAGGAGCTTCGCTCGTATACACGAGCGTGGTTCAACTGCATATGCACCATATGCACCATACGCTCTTGACTGATCAGGAGAGAGATCAGGCGTAACCCAAGCCCAGTGATGCTCTGGAATTAAGCTGGCATCAAGTGTTTCTAATGCTGCATTATGCTTAAATCTTCACGCCGTGTTTATGAATTCAAGAGCAAGAATCACAATGAACACGACATTTACCAGCCATCGCTAGGAGTCCTCGAAACATAAGTCAACTTGGGATCTTGGAGTGCTTTCAAAGACTAACTGAGCATAGGTGAAATAAAACGACGTAGTTTGAAAAGGGTATTTTTTTGTCTTTCTCTTTCAGTACAACGATGTTAGTAATGGGAAAAGAAACTGAGGTTAAAGACAGACCGCGGAGACAGAAGGAAAAGAATCCCCTGTTGTGACCATCCTAGATCGCTCTCTTGGTGAAAATGGCACAAGCATTCTTCTTCGGATACAGGGTTGTCCGCCACATCTGCGATCGTTGTTTATTTCTGTCGACAAGCTCAACATCATAGTTTAGCAATATGTGACTAAGTACCAACTTCATCACCACGTCGGAGTAGAAGCGGCCTGGGCACACAATTTTGCCGTTGCCAAAAAAGTGCCATATATCAGTGGTTGCCACAAAGCTCGTCTGGTCGTCTTGTTTGCCGTCGAGAGTGGCGAACTTTGATACATTGGGCTTCAAGAAGCGGGTGCCATCGAACGTGGATGGGTCACCATAGATGGATACGTCACGCGAGATGGCTTCTTGCGGAGAGAGCGTCCAATCGCCTTTGTTAATGGTAGTGCCGTCGGACAGGACGAGGTCACGGAGAGCTTGGCGGCGCGCGGATACGACTTCGAAAGGGGTAAGTCTGGCGCTCTCGCGCATAAAACTATCCAAGAGTGGTAGGCCCTTTGCCATCTCCATGAAGTGTACGTACTCTGGTCCTTCAAGCTCGGCGCGCAGTGCTGGGACGTACTGCTCGTGGACACAAAGGTCAAAGGTGGCGTAAGTTAAACTCATGGAGAGGGCATGGAGGGCGCCAAACCAGAGGGCCATTACTTCGTGGACGATGCGCTCTGCAGACCATGGGTTCTTCTTGGGCGAGGTATCAATGATCCATTGGAGACAGTCGTTCTGGTATTTTCAGTTGAGAAAGCATGGTAGCGAGACAGGGAACTTACTGGTAGGTCTTCCTTGCGCTCGTTGCCTGTGCGCATGGTTTTGGCTTCCAAACGCTGCTCCGTGATTGCGATCAGAGTTTTAAAGAGCGTTTGTTGTCTCTTGTTCCTGCGAGCGATTATGCCGCCAACAATGCTTGAATTCATGGTTAACAGTGTGAATGGATATACGGCAGTGAGATGCTCTTACGGAATGAGCCAATCCGGCAGGACGCGTAGAAACTCGGCAGTGCGAAAAACATCCTCAATGAAAGCCACGGCAGCTTCAAAGGACTCGCCATCTTGCGCTGGAATAGAATAAGTATCGTAAAGCTGAGTTGCTCAAAAGGTTTCTGTGGACGCACTTGCTTCTTTCCCAAAAAACATGAGACTATTTATCTTTGCCACGAGACGAAGGATCATGGGGTACACAGCAGTATGCTGAACACCTAGAGCTAAGTTAGTCAACCTGTTTCCCGGAACTGGTCTCGAAACAAAAAACTCACTAGCAACATGCTTTGAGTTTCGGGCCTTCTCCTCCTCCAACTCATGCGAAATAGTCGTCAATAGTGTGGACATCATCTTGGGCATCTGGACGCCAGAGATGCCCCGTAACAGCTTGGTGAAGCCGATGTCGTACTTGCTCCGCTGATCATGCCAATTGAAACCCCTCATTGAGTATTGCGGCATGAACATAGTACGAGAAGCGGTGTACATAGAGAGGTCGTTGCTGCCATACTGGTTGACTTCCTGCTGGTCTTTTCCGGGTGGAATAAACCAGTAACGAGCTTCGGGAACGAGGATCTTGTATGGCTTGCCATTGGCCTTTCAACTAATTAGTCTCAGATGCGTTTATGCTGAAGTGGAGCAGATGTATGCCTTCTCGTAACCCTCGCGAATATGATCGGGTCCGCGCGTCAAAAATTTCCATGCACGAAATCTCTCTTCGAACTTCTTCTGGATCTTGTCGAAGGTTGAATTGTTTCGGAATTGAGAGAATAACTGTAGAGTCAGCTGGTATCAATCAATGATCGGGATACCTGCCTTCAGGATCAGAGTCCAGAAGCCGAGACCCAGGATAAATAACGCTCGGGGCATTTCAGGAGTTATGATAATGAATTTCGTTAGAATAGGATATAGTTAAAAAATACGTGGTGGCACAGTAGCAAGAAAAACTCGAATGAATGTCAAACTTAGGAAGAAGCAAGCTCGAATGGGTGTTTTCGAACGTATGCTGCCCACGGCAGACTACTTCGTTATAAAGGTATGTCTAAAATACACCTGACTTTTTAACTACGCCTGATCTCGCTTTCCTCCATCAATCATCGGTGCATAGCGCCAAGTTTCCAGGCAAGCACAGTCGCAATTCGTGATCTTCCAAACTGTCTAAGTGACTAAACGGGCAAGTGGTACAAAACATGCTCTGCCTCTTCACATTTCATTCCCCGAAACCAACCCTGGTGTGATCTTGGATGAAGAGCTTTCAACAGATAGGGGGAAAAATCCCTATTTGTCGCAGATATGGGCTCAAAGCTTTGGCCTTTCGTATTCAAGAATATACGCAATATATTTTCGGGCTTGGAACACATTTAATTACACTGCTTTTGATAATTTAGGCCTGAATGACGCTGCGGCAAGCGGGATAATCTCCAGTTCAAGCTTTGAGCGGGCTGTAAAAATGTAGCTCTTAGCATTATGCATTGTAAGCCTCGGCGCTTACCCTACATCTGAGTTGAACGGAGTGTCCGAAAAAGATTGGGACTTTCCTTACGTATGGTTCCTACAATCGCGGGTCATCCCTTATAGGGAGCGGCGCTACCTCGTTACTGTATGCCAGGGCGTTCAATATCTTTGACTCGCGCACTATCTTTTCCATGACATTGCATTCACTCGGTCTACCTTCTCGAGCAAAATGAGCCTAGATCAGCTGCCTCCCGGCATGCCGTTGTCGGCTATTCCGCTTGGAGTCAATCCAGACGGCTCGCTTCCCAACTTCGTCGATCCACCGTCACTGGCCCCAACTATTTTGGCGGTCGGAATGACATTTGCATCATTTACGACAATCTTCGTTGTTTTGAAGTTGTTTCCAAGCTTTTCCTCCAAGAAGCGTAGACTCCAAGATGGATTTGATGATTGTGAGTTCGTGAAATAGTATCCTCGTGAGTAAGGGTTGCGCTCACAGACTT
Source organism: Corynespora olivacea (assembly GCA_019202945.1). Taxonomy (NCBI): domain Eukaryota; kingdom Fungi; phylum Ascomycota; class Dothideomycetes; order Pleosporales; family Corynesporascaceae; genus Corynespora; species Corynespora olivacea. Next base: position 28,848 of record JAGQEM010000273.1, read on the forward strand.
CTCCCAGTCTTTTCTGTGCTGGCGTTACTCATTGCCTTTGCATACACTGGGGTCGCAATCAGCTGTTAGTATCCCATACACTACGCAACGTGTGTGAAAGGCTGAAAATAAGTTTAGTCCGCGATACTCAAGCTCATATCTGGGATATACCAATGTCAGCCTTGACTGAGGCCTATGTCAAGGTACTGTTCCTTTCTCTGTCCTATGCATGGCCTTGGCTGATAAATGACCAGAAAACGACGGTTCTTGGCTTCCTCTACGGAATTTGTGCTTGGGCAGGCAAGATGGCACTTCTTATGCTTCTGCACCGCATCTTCAATCCCATGATGACCTTCCGAAAGTTCTTATACTTCGGCATGGTCCTCGTCTCGTGTGCACACCTTTCCGCGATTCCTCTTTATGCAGCGCTCTGCCGTCCACTCAAGGGACAGCACTGGGACTTCGCCATGTTGAATGGACGATGCGCACATCCAACATCTCTGCATACTGTGATCGTTGGCGCCATTGGAACAGCTTTGGAAATTTACATCTGGGTTTTGCCTCTGCCATTGATCTTTGGGCTGCATTTGGAGATGAAAAGGAAAATCGGTGTTGCTATCGTGTTCATGGTTGGACTTTTGTGAGTCTTTGCCAACCGATGCAGTGCAAATGAACTGACCGAGACGTTATAGTGCAATCGTTGCGAGCGGCGTAGCTATGTATTACCGAGTGCTTATGTACCGTGGAGAGGATCTCTCTTGGAACGTGGCCCGTACTTATGTCTGCGTGTAAGCTTCTAACTCAAGTTTCCTGGGACAAAAACATGGTCACTAATATGCCGTAGTCTTGCTGAGACGTACGTTATCATCATGGTTGGTTGCGCTCCAGGGGTCGCCGCTCTCTGGCGAAGTACTGTCATCTCCGAATCAGCGTTCTTCACAAGCATTCGCTCGTTTATCGGATCTAGAAGCGAGACCAGTCGCATTGGAAGTGACTCGAAAAGCAATCCTGGCACCCCATCAGGGAGAACAAAGTCTCAAGACTCTCAACGTCCATTCCATAATCCTAGTGCCCAGGATCTTGAGAAGCTGCCTTCGACTATATCGCTCCAGCAGATGCCCAGACTGTCACAAGCTGCACAGGGAATTTCCAAGACTACTCAGTTCAATGTTGCTAGAGAGGGAGTTTGGTAGATACTGAGATGATATACGTGTTTATCCAAATGTGGGTTCTATAGGGCGAGTACCGGCGGGAAACCTTTTTGCGTGCGAAGCCATGCCAGAATATAGAGAGGAAGATGGAGAAGTTGAGCTCTTTAAATCTTTCATTGATGTTGATGTTCATGCAAGAAATATTTCACGATCAATAGTCGTTTCGTACTTGCAGCTGAATAGATTTTGTGATACCTCATGTTGTAAGAGTGAATATGCGACATGACCCAGATCCAAAACTCACTCGTGGTACACTCATTCTTGGCTTACTTTGTAACGACGAGGTGGGGCGATCAGAGCGCGCATATTTCCACATCCCTGTATATGCTACATATACCTAGTACACTGGGGTCCTAATCCAGTGTAGCAATCTACACCAATGTGACACACATGCGGAAGACTATGTGAAAGGAAATCTCCCATCTCCTGCGAGAAACTCTTTCCCGTCAATTCAAAGAGTCAACTGTGCGCTTCTGGACATAAGATTGGCAATTGGAACAGTGTTTGGTGTTCTACCGCGATGCGATGAGTGATTCAAACTTCAAGACCACCATGGAGTCCAAGCAGGAACGCGAAGGGCACAATGAGTTTGTTTTACGGCCTAATATACTTTCTGAAGCTAACAAAGCTCGTAGGGTGCCCGTTGTTGGGATGAGCTTGTCGTTCCAAAAGCTCAGCGTCCACGGATTCGGCTCGCACCTCGACTACCAGAAGAACTTCGCCAACTATCCGCTATTGTACCTCAGTCGACTAGCTGACCTCGTGCGAGGCAAGAAGAAAGACCGCATAGACATATTGCGGGATGTGGAAGGACTTGTACACAGCGGCGAGACGCTTGTCGTGCTTGGAGGACCTGGTAGCGGATGCACTACATCACTGAAAACACTTGCGGGTGAGACTTTTGGGCTTAATGTCGGACCTGATTCGAACATCAACTACGGAGGTGAGTGTTTGTGAGCGAGCTGCGTTCAAGATTTGCGGACTTACTCTGCAAGGGCTCCTTCCCCAGGACATGAGCGGGGAGTTCAGCGGCCGCGGCGTGTATCAGGCGGAAATCGATGTACACTTTCCCCACCTCACTGTGCGTCAAACATTAGAGGTGGCCATCAAGGCACGACAACCGCGAGAAAATTCGACCGAAACGGATGAGCCGCAGCGAGAGGAACAAATTGCAGCTTTGCTTGGTCTCGCGAAGGCGTTGGATCACAAGGTTGGGAATGACCTAGTGCAAGGAGTGAGCGGCGGCGAGCGGAAGAGAACCAGCATCGTTGTGAGTTCGCTTATATCTTCATAATCAGAAAGTACTGACTGGCTAAAATAGGAGGTTCTCGCCTGCGATACGTGGATCCAGTGCTGGGATAATAGCACTCGTGGCCTGGATAGCGCCACAGCCTTCAATTTCGTACGCCTTATCACCGATATGGCCAAAAGGAGAAAAACAGTCGCAGTAATCAGCCTCTACCAAGCCTCGCAAGATATGTACAACGTAAGTCTTGCCACTCTGGCCTCACTGCCATCGCCTAATCGAGGAATAGCTGGTCGATAAGGTACTCCTTCTTTACGAGGGCCGACAAATCTACTTCGGTAGAAAGGCGGACGCAAAGACCTACTTCACTTCCCTCGGATTCATATGCCCCGAGAGATCTAATGACCCAGACTTTTTGACATCAGTCACAAAACCACATGAGCGACGCATTTGTGAAGGATACGAGAACCGGGTGCCTCGTTCCGCAGATGAGTTCGCCGCAGCTTGGCAGCAGTCACCTGAGAGGAAACAGCTCGTGGAAGAGATCCAGTTTTGGAAAGGGAAAATGGAAAATGACCAGCAACAACAACTGTTAAAGTACAGATCGCTCCAGAATGCGCAGCGGATGTCGAGCAAGTATGAGTGAGTAACAAGCACTTATTCGTACCATGGTTTGCCTGACATAGTATTAGATACGCATCATCGCCTTACATGATTCCTCTCTTTTTGCAAGTGAGCCTTCTCCTCATCAGAGCCTCACGTCGAATCAACCAAGATTTGCCAGCACTGATTGGAGCTATCGTGGGCAACACGATAGTTTCGCTAATTCTTGGGTCCATGTTTTACAATCTCAATTCTGATACTGATAGCTTTCTCGGCCGAACAGTAATCATCTTCTTCGGCGTAGTATTGAATTCCACAGCTGGAGCGTTCGAAGGCACATTACTATGGGAGCATCGGCCGATCGTCGAGAAACACCATCGCTATGGCTTCTACCAGCCTATCGCCGAAGCGATCTCTTCCATGACAGCCGACTTGCCCAACAAGTTAGTCATGACTGTTGCTGTGAATACACCGTATTATTTTCTTGCGAATTTGAGAAGAACACCTGGGGCCTTCTTCACATATCTGCTGTTCTCTTTTGTCGCTATTGTCATGGGATCCATGATATGGAGAGCAGCTGGAGCTATGTCACGCACGCTTTCCGAGTCGCAACCTTTGGGTGCCGCTTTCTCTACGCTGCTGACGATGTACACTGGATTCATCATTCCACTGCCAATGATGAAGCCTTGGTTGCGGTGGTTCGCCTACATCAATCCGTGTTTCTACATGTACGAGAGTCTTTTGGTGAATGAGGTAAGACTGGTCAACAGTCTTTTTTCGAAATGTGACTGATTACTTTGTAGTTTTCTGACCGAAAGTTGTCATGTTCATCCATGATCCCCCAAGGACATGGGTACGTTGGTGTTGATGGCAACAATAGCGTATGTAGTGTAAGAGGAGCCACTTTAGGATCCACGGTCGTCGATGGAGATGAGTACCTCGCCGTAAGCTTTCAATACTACGTGAGCCACAAGTGGAGGTATGTCTACTCATACTCAACTATTTAGCATCACTAATCGTACCAGAAATCTCGGCATCATGATCGCCCTTTCCATCTTCTTCTGCGCGGTATACCTTTGGGCTACGCAGTACGTCTCGCTACTGAAGTCCAAAGGCGAGATTCTCGTGTTTCAAAAGCGTAGCATGTTGAGGAAGGCACCGCGCGATGTTGAAAGACAATCGTTTGCAACGAAACTGGAATCGACCTCCCGAGAAAAGTCTTTTGGGCTACATTCTCGACAAAACAGCGAAATAGTTCCAGGAGCGCCTCTTGGACAAGCAACCTTTTTGTGGGAAAACATTGGCTTCGAGGTTCCACAGAAGAAAAAGGAATCCAAGCAGATCCTGGAGGATATTCATGGCTGGGTGAAGCCAGGGACATTGACTGCTCTCATTGTGAGTGCCTGTGAATTTCCGTATGATGTCGCAAACCGCAGCTAATCCATCTCAGGGGCAAACCGGAGCGGGAAAGACTTCTCTTTTGAACGTGCTGGCTGGCCGGGTCGGTGCTGGCACTATGAGCGGCTACATTGGTATTGACGCAAAATATAAGGATCGAGGTTTCACGCAGAAGATTGGATATGCTCAGCAACAAGACTTGCACTTGCCTACAGCAACCGTTCGCGAAGCTTTGGAGTTCAGCGCTCTCCTCCGACAGCCACGGAGATATTCGAAGCAGGAGAAAATCGACTACGTGAAAGAGGTGATCAGCTTGCTAGACATGGAAAGTTTTGTAGATGCAGTGATAGGCATACCAGGTGAAGGTGAGTCATACATCTGATCCAAAGCATTATTCTGCATGCAGACGCTAATGAATCACAGGCCTCAATATTGAGCAGAGGAAACGCCTTACAATCGCAGTTGAACTCGCCGCACGTCCCGAACTTCTAATCTTCTTAGATGAGCCCACCTCAGGCCTTGACAGTGATACAGCATGGTTCATCTGCAGACTGCTTAGGAGGTTGGCCAATAGCGGTCAGGCCATTCTATGCACCATCCATCAACCGTCCGGAATGGTGTTTGAGATGTTCGACAAATTGCTTGTTCTCTCGGAAGGAAAACAAGTCTACTTCGGCGACATCGGACCTCGATCAAGGACTCTGACGGGATTTTTCGAGCGAGGCGGAGCAGATCCTTGCGGCAAAGATCGAAATCCTGCGGAGTGGTTGCTTGATAATTTGAATGACCGCACGAGCGATTGGGCGGAGATCTGGACAACTTCAACAGAGAGACAGGTGGTTCTCCAGGATATATCCGTTATGAAAGCTCATCTCGCTTCTCTTACCGACGATGAAGACACTGCTCAAAAGTCGGACACCGCGTATGCCGCACCTTTCCTGGAGCAACTGCATATCGTTACGAAACGAGTTCTGTTGCACGACTGGCGTACACCCTCCTTCCTCTGGTCGAAGATCTTCACTACATTCTTCGTCGTAAGTTCTTTCTCGTCTCACTACCTTCAGACAACCATATAATGACTATTCTTTGAACAGGCTTTCCTCAACGGGGTCTCAGTCTGGCAGTCCGCAAATAGCATCCAGGGTCTACAAAACCAATTTTTCTCCCTGTTCATCTTCTTCACGATCTTCACCAACCACCAACAGCTCATCCTCTTTCGCTTCATCGAGACGCGGACCTTGTACGAAGCGCGCGAGCGGCCTTCGCAGACTTTTAGCTGGAAAGTTTTCATCCTCTCTTCCATGCTCGCCGAACTGCCTGGGCAGACATGCATGGAGATCCTCACGTTCGTTTCGTGGTACTATCCTCTCGGCTGGCACCGCAACCACGCCGAGGGTAGCGTCTCTGAACGCGGTGGGCTCACATTTCTCTTCGTATGGATTTTCATGTTATGGGAGCAATCATTTACTCAGCTACTCGGATCATTTTCTCCAGACGCACCGAGCGGGATTGCTTTGGGACAGACGCTTTTCATCCTCTCACTCCTTTTCTCAGGAATGCTGGTCAGTGCCAAAGCACTGCCGAAGTTCTGGCTGTTCCTCTACCGCGCGTCGCCCATGTCGTATTATGTCAGCGGCATGATCGGAACGTCGCTTTCCGACGTCATGGTGCAATGCTCGCCTTCTGAGATGTCAACTCTAGATCCGCCGAATAGCCAGACGTGTGGTGAGTATCTCGCGTCATATCTGACAGCCTCGGGCGCGAATCTTGTTAATCCGGACGCGACGACTGGTTGCAAAGTCTGCCCAGTGGGAAATACGGGCGAGTTCCTTGCGTCGTATAATATTTACTACGAAAACAGGTGGAGAGATTTTGGGATTGCGGTCAGTTATGTGGCAGCCAATGTGGGGCTTACGATGGTTTTCTATTGGCTGGCTAGAGTACCGAAGGGCGCGAAGAGGAAGAAGGTAAATTAAATGAATAATAAGTAGTTATAGGGGGTAAGAAGGTATTACTTAGTTAGTTAGTATTAATTTATATCCCGTCAGGAAAATTAGGTTCATTGTAACGTAGTGAATAAGTCTACTAGGGCTGCCAGGCCGGCTAGAAGACTACCTAGGCTTCTTCGCTATCCCTCTATATTCTACTAGAAGCCTGCGTAACCTTCTACGGCGTCTATAAGGCCTATAGCGTCTACGACGTCTACTAGAATATAGGTGAATATAAAGTATAGATTTAAAAAATAAACCTATATATCTACTAAACTAAGTTACTAATCTATATATATTCTTATATATATATAAAATATAGTATTAAGATCCTTAATCTATACTAGTGTTACGTCTATCTACGTCGGCATGTACCCGTGACCTGCCCGGAGCCTCACTGGCCCGGCCTAGGTATGTGATATACTAGTATATATAATTAACTAACCTAAGCTCTATTTATCCCTTAAGAATTTATTTTAACTCTAATTTGAATATTATCCTTTTTATAACTTATATACTCTTACTTACCTATATACGTTATCCCCTTATAACTAGCCTTAATAACTTATAATAATATATTAGGGATA
>JAGQEM010000274.1:0-35806 GCA_019202945.1 Corynespora olivacea
AGTTAGACAGGAAGCCTAGAATATATATAGAAGGCTAGGTTCAAAATTTGAGCAATTATTATTAGGGCGTTGTTGAGATATCAATATGTGATTTTTGCGATTTTTGGTGCGTTTTTGGGTGCGCAGCTTACTGATGTGCGCAGCTTAGTGATTAAACACGTTAGTTCATGTTGGTATCCAGAGAGAGATTGGAGATAGGGTTTGTGGTTTGGGGAGAAAGAAGCAGACAAAAGTGGGACATTGATCGTTCAATGGTAGACTATACATGTATGCCATGTATGCACCAAATCGCTAATGCGTCTCATTCGATGGTGAAGATCTGGTCTCAGGTGAACGAAACTGGTCTTGCCTTGACGTTGCGCGTCATCACGCAGTTGAAGGCGAGAACGGGAATGACTCCTTGGACTAGGATATATTTCAAGTGGTATTTTAAGAACCATTCATACGGCCATCGTATAGCAAGCGTCATCCAGGACCACATTACGCAAACATGACAATCTCAGGTGATTCCAAAAGACCATCCATCACACCCTACCACTACTACTACCATCAAGCCTACACGGTAGACCCAACTCTATATGAATCGCCGATCCTGTCTCAAAAGAGTACATCCCTACCCAACAATTTCCTTCGTTCCAAACTCTAATGTGAAGGAGAAAGAACAGGACGCCTCGTGTTGGCCAGCAAATAAGGACCCATGTCCTAAACTGAGGCTATCGATCTCGCTCAGGTACGATTCGCTAGGCCCAAAGCGAACAATGTACTCTTTTCAACAACACTCCTTTTTACAAGTTCCACACCCTGGATACACGGAGACAACTCCGACGCACCCCTTCCACCACCCCCCCATCATCCAACCCCGCAAACAGCCCACCAGGCTATCGAACCTACATATGGACCCCACCGATAGCTTCTCACCCCAACGATCGACAAACACCTTGCATCATAGTACTCGATGATATCAAACTCCACCACTACCCAAATCACGATCTAGACCCCACCAAACAAACACAACTCTCATCCATGCCGATATTCAGATATGTTAAGCAAGTGAACCTTGCTCCTGCGTAATCTCCTCGGGGAAGGATCTTAGAAGAGTACCATGTACACCTCCGAGACCAGTTCCTGCTACGGCATCCAACTGCACCGTTACACCTTCCGATAGCCGACGTTGCCCCAAGTCTGAGTCACCGATAATCCTTCCTTGACTTTTTTCACCGCAATTATCCAACCCTTGAAAATACAAACCGGGAGACGAGTTACTTCACTCGGAGATCAACTATCTGGCAGTACTTTGCCGTGAATGAGCTGGCGGGTGTTTCAATCCTTCGGACCGAGGACTCTTCATGTATGTGACATACTTGCAAGACTCCGACGGCTCTATTGTGACTCGGATTCAAGGAAAATGGATCGTCTGACCACACTTCATTACAACACCACCAAGCTGCTGATGGTCCAACAGCGACTGTTCGGGGTCCGTAAAATGCTATTCAAGTACTATCAACTTCACGGCCGCCCTTCAGGAATGTCAGGTAACTAAAGAGGCAGGAGACAATAGTTGTATTATAATTAACGCTCTGAAATATAAATATGTCATTCATCATCAAAGGTATCATGGAGGGGTTGAGTCAGCACTAAAGCCCCAAGAGCATGCAACGAACCAAGCCATCCTGGACTCCGAAGATCATAACGGACATCATTCATCATCCTCTGCATACGATTCACGGTCCTCGAATACTAAAAACTCACCAGCCTCATCACCCACAATCTTTTGCCACGCATCCTGAACGCGGTCAAAAATTGAGTCGTCGAAGGCAAGATCGAGAGGCGCGGGGGCAAAGTTAAGAACACGTTGATTGTCCCCTTGAGCTACCGTACTATTTGTGGCAGCTGCTCGCTGTTGATATCGGGTCGAACAGAGTATCGTTGGTGAAGGACTCTCGTCCACATTTGATATAAGTGCTTTCGTTCCAAGCTCGAGGAGCTGAAAGCCTCTGTCGCCGGGTAGGGACGTAGACCCGTAAAGTACACCTGATTTCCAAGTCAGTCAACTGCAGACCCAGAAGCGTAGATAAGAGCTTTGAAAGGGATAGCCATAATCAGGTTGTCAGAGGATGTATGTCGTCAATAGAATTCAGACAATGTAGATAAGTATTCGTATAATCAATCATCATAATGGCAGTGAAAAGGAAGCATATCAGAGTAGACTTACTTTGTCCACGTGGACATTCTCCAGTGTCGCTGGTGTGGATGCTGATGTGAACTGGAGGAAGTTCCTGAGCATCCTCATTGCTGTCTGGTAGAGATAACGATCCAGATGGAAAGTAGACCATAGCCACGGCGGCCGGAGGCGCTTCGTCCGCGATAGGCGGGAACAAAGATGTAAGCGGAGAGGATACGATGGTGATGGTTCTGGAGAGCGGCTCCGGAGTCTGGTCAGAAGAGCTTTCGCCCACAACCCAATGTGCAGTAATAGCTTCGCCGTTTTTCAGGCGAAGCTTCATACCAGACGACTCTTCCTGAGCTTCTGGCAGGCCTTCTCCATTGTGCTCAAGTCCTTTTCCAAGGACATACACCGCGCCTCCAACCGCCGAAGCCCGGCAACCGACTTGGCTGATCTCAGACAAACCACCCCACTTGCAGATGATGGCGCCAAAGCCAGCTCCCAAGGTGCCGATAGATCGTAGATATTTGGCTATCCGGGGGAGTGCGTACTCGGTCGTTGTGCTACCAGTGCTTGCACTTGACAATGTGAGAGCGAGTAATGGCGCGTGCAGAGTGACAGGGACCTTGAACTGCTCCGATAGGAACGTATGAAAAGGCTGATCGCGACGCTCGTCCCAGACCTCGGTCTGCTCTTCATAGTCTGCAATGAAGCGGAGAAACTTCATAAGTGCACGCTTGGCCTTGAAGTCAAGATCGTGGTCCTGGAAGACGTCTTCTCGACCATTCGGCACTTTCAGAAGCTTGCCGGACAGCGGAGACCGGCTTGAAGATGGAGATGCATCCGTGTTACCCGTTTCCGGGGAGTACACCCACCAGCTCCCGACCGCCATAAACTCAAGCTGCCGATACACCTTCGAGGAGATGAGTCGTTGAATCAGCGTCGAGCGAGCGTAGATTATCTGCGGGCAAAGCGCTAAGCTATACGCCCGAGAAGGCGACAGGGATGGCGTGGAAGGGTGGGGCTCGGTTGGTGTTGGCTTGTCAAAGGTAGCCTGCGAGAAGGCAGCAGAAGACGAATCTTTCAGACGTCAGTTTGCGCTTTGAAGGATGGGCGACAGGTACACACCTGCATTCACCCTCTCCACCCATGATTCGATTTCGTTTAGACTAAACGCAGCTTCGGCACCGCCATAATAGTCGTTCTCATCGATGTGGAGGATTTTCTTCCCGGAGCGCGACAAGGCTCTTCAGGTGCTGCGTCAGTCAGATTGCGTCGAACAACAGACACGGGGGAGAACAGACATACAACGCAAGCAGGGACTGATGCAGACCGGTGCCCACAATGAGGACGTCCCAATCTGTATTGTCGAGCGTGTCCATGATGTGTGGCGTGAAGAAAAAGTCGAGGTCGACTGCAAAGCTAAAAAGGCAGCGCACGGCCGAAAGATCTAGCGAGCGTGTGACTAAGCGAGCGCGACAAAATCTGACCGTCGCGCCCGAGTTTTCGCCCTCTACACAACGCGCAGCTGAGCACGATTCTTGATGTGTGGAATCGTGTGAAAGGCTCCGAAACTTCACTGTTTCTGCATGTGCGCGTGAGAGGGAAGCTCGTCCGGTATCTACTGCTAAGGATGCACCTGAATTAGCGGCTCGAATGTGGCGATACAAATCTGTTGCTTTGAACATTGTGATGTGGTCATGCGCTGTTGGCAAGACGCTCGTGATGCTCGTGTCGATGCGGGCCTCTATACAGGCCAGATGTTTGCTATGAAGTGGATGGAATTGTTGTGTCGCAATCCAACCCTTCGTCCGCTGGACTAGGCACCCGTTTCCACAGCTAAAGAGCCTGTCTGCTGCACCGAAGTGTTTCCTGAGCGAATGACACTTCCGCTTCATTAGCTCCGGTGGGTTTGTCCCACCAAGCCAAACCCTTTGGGCACACAATCAATCGAAGTTGCTGCCAACGCACGCATGGATACGAACTGAACGGCTTGGAGGAGCAATAGGACATATACCCAACAAGTCTGGAAACAACATCAAGTCAGTACAATCTTCCTTGGTCTAGTGGTCATGATTTCCGCTTGTCAAAGCTTAGCTTAACAAGCGCGGGAGACCGGGGTTCGATTCCCCGAGGGAGAGTTTACAATCCATTTCTTTTTTGATTCCAACTATCCTTTTGCTAACTGGCCATCGAGACGTTGGCATGATTTTTTGGCGTCATAGCAGGCAGGGCAAGCTAAAGGTATTTGATCTAAGAAACGTCTGCGAGGCAACGCTGCATATGTGCAACTTCATGTCAGAGTATCTCTACTTTGCTTCAAGGCTCATGAGCTGTGGTAGTGTCATCTCTATTTCTACCTTCGACAAGCGGAGGTCTATTCCGTTGCATCCATACTAGGACTATGAAGACGCGCCCAATCCTGAGCAGTCACAGACTTAGCTACCCTATAGCTTCGCAAGAACTGCCTCGGCACCAGAGACAGAGACCTCGCCAGGGCTCTTCTCGTTTTCAGAGTAGACAACCTTGCCGTCCTTGTCGAAGACGATGGCCCAGCGACCGCTACACTTCCGTTAGCATCCATCCTCAAACCTCTCTCAACAAGTCCCACTTACTTGCGGTCTCCCATTCCAGCCTGCCAGCCGTGCTCCTTGGAGAAGAACGTCTTAGTATCGGAGAGGAAGAGCTATTCCGACACGTCAGCACAACTCCTTTTAGGCCCACGCGTTTCCCGGTCTTACAAGATCGTCACCCTTCACACCATTGACCTTTCCCCAAGCATTCATGACCCAAGCATCGTTGCTCGCGATGACTGCAACGACGTCCACACCCTTGTTCTTGAACTCGCCGAGCTTCTCGATGTACGGGGGAAGGTGACGAGCTTGGCAGCCGGGTGTGAAGGCACCTATTCACATCTGTCAGTCATCTGCATCATGCCAGGGAGGGGGTGGAAGAGAAGGCCAGCTCACCGGGAACAGAGAAGAGAACGACCTTCTTGCCCGCCCACTGTTTATTCGCATCGTACTCTTGCGGAAGGCCGCATGCCGTCGGATCCGAATCGGTGATGGGAGCCCATCTGCAAGAAAAGCTCTCAGTTAGCCAAAGTATTTCCTTCTGCAAATCCTTCTGCAAAGCACAAAGCTGTTGTGACACTGCATCTGCAGCTCGAGCGAGCTCCATCGACGCGGGGCAGGCATTGCGGGGCACAAACATACTCGAACTTGACTCCCTGAGGGAGAGAATCGCCGACTTTGAGGGGTGCCATTGTGTATATTCGAGTTGTGAAGTTTATGACGAGAGGAATTGGTGAGAGTCGAGCTTGTTATATATAAGAGTCCCACAAAGAGCAAGGCGGCGCGCGGCGGATACCCGTTTGAGAGCGGCGCGTTTGGAGGGGCAGCGAACTACTCAGTTGAGGTTCATAGGCCGGCGGCGGGGCATTGGGTCATCTACCGAACACCGAAATGTCCAATAAAGATGCTGAATAATTTACTTTTTTGGAACCTAAATTGCCAAAGAAGTGTCTGTGCTTCACTGCAATTCCAAATAGTCCTGCTGAGCCGCTCGATGCCGACGGCATGGTGGGGGGGCGTGAAGGTCACTGCTGACCGCACGCCGAGTCACGGAGAGGTCTGGATCGATTAGTGTGTCGAAGATTCACGACTGCTTCTCTTTCGACTGATGCTGCCTATTCTAGCTAAGGGACGTATATAAATCCATCAGCTGGACCACCTAATGTAGTTCAACACGCTCTGCAACCTTGAAAAAGCCCCCCACTAATATGTCTCTGGCTCCTCCATTTAACGAAGAAACTGCCCGGGCAAAGGTCAAAAAGGCCCAAGACCTGTGGAATGCCCAGTAACCCATCCGCAGTCCTTCAATCCTCTTCGAGCTCACGCAGGCAGGAACCCGAAGACCATCGCCAAAGCGTATACACCAGACAGTATCTGGAGAAACCGCTCCTTCTTCTTATCTGGCACGGCTGCCATTGAGGAGTTTCTCACCAAGAAATGGGAGAAGGAAAAGAGCTACCGTCTGCGCAAGGAGCTGTTCGCTTTCTCCGGGAGCAAGATTGCTGTCCAGTTCTGGTATGAGTATCAAGATGCGCACGACGGAATGAAGTGGAAGCGGTGTTATGGTCTCGAGGATTGGACGTTCGCAGAAGACGGCAAGATGCGGAAGAGGCAAATGAGTGGCAATGATGTCGAGATCAGCGAGTCAGGTGGGTGAAGCGCTTGTTGTAAAGCGGCTTGTTCGGTGTCTAAAATTGGTGCAGAGCGCTGGTTCGTTGATGGCGTCGACGTGAACACGGTAGAGATCAGCGAGGCGCATTGGTGACAGCTCGATCACTTTCTATTGAGTCTTGCGGGATACCGACTTCGCCGCTTGATCACACTGGCGGGGTATCGTGTATGACGACGAGGATGAATTTGGGATCTACGACTCAATTAGGTGGGTATCTACATAGGCATGAGGGTAGTTACCGGGCACAATGACGAGCTCGTTCTTTTTCGTCCTGAGTCGCAGCAGTTTGACCTCGTCTTCCTTGTCCAAGCCTTCTACTAGGCCCCCGGCAGCACTGATAAATGACCACACCATGCTGGCTACGTCTTCTGCGCTCTGCATTCCGCCCTCCTTCTTGCCGTTTGTATAGTTGTCCGGCGCTGGCTCGTTCGAAGCGGGCAGTGTGCTGTTTGGGTTCGCGGCCGAAGATTTCGATACGAGGCCAGACGTTCGTACTATGGCTCCAGTGTCGCGGGATAGCACGAGGGTGCTTTGCACGCCTGGCTTTTGGCTCAGACGCGTGAGGAGTGCGAGATGCTCATCGGGCTACGTGGTGAGTGGTTAGAGATGGGCCATACCGGGCTGCTGGAAGACGTACTGTGTTCTGCGCCATGTTCTTGATAAAGGCGACAGGAAAGTACAGTGGGGGTAGTCTCACAAGTGCTGTGAGTGTTGGTACACACAGACAAACGACTTGGAGCCTGTCCAGGTGATCCCAGTCTGAGCCGCCAAGCCATAGTCGCGCTAGGCTTGAGTCGGTGTAGCGCAACGCCGATCTTGGATTTTCTCCAGAAAAGTTGTTGAACATGGGAACCGCTGGGAGTGCTCTTCAACAACTCGCAGCGGCACACTCACCGTGTCAGACCAGACAGGACATCATCGCGACATTCATGTGCCTGGCACATTCCAATCACTGGCATATATTCTTGGATAGCGGGTGAAGAGGCGGCATCATGGGCTCGAGCGCGAAGAGGAAAAAGGAAAAGAAGAAGGACTTCCAGGTGAGTGACGTTGGAATTGCGGTCATGGAGATGCAATCTGACAAAGTGACTAGAAACCTAAGTTGAGGGTCGGAAAGGACAAACCGAAGGCAGCAAATTCTACCAACACCAGCTTCAAAGCCAAGGGTAAGCTCGTTTCAACACCTGGATGCGCGATCCAGAGTCTGTGTTCGCCTAGCTTAGGTTATGCTAACATTTCCCGTCAGCAATTGCGTTGAAACAGCAGGCACTCTCGACAAATGCGCCGACTGTGGAAGCTCAGTGCGCGCATCATCTGGGTCTGCTCAATCACAAGTCGGATACCCAGCGGCGCGACTCCCTGGCCTACTTGACGACAGTGATATCCACCCATCCTCCGGGCACACCCCTTCCTCAGCCGTCATCAGTCATCATACCTACTGTCCAACGGCTGATTTTGGACGGATCAAACGCCGTGCGGCAACAGCTGTTGAAGCTTCTTCAGAGTCTGCCGAAGCATGATATTGCCAGTCATACTGACCAGCTCCTCCTCCACACCAGAGCTGGAATGACGCACCTATCCACCGAAATTCGCACTTTTGCGCTGGACGTTTTCGAATGGCTACTCACGGCAGCCGGCGACGAAGTAGTGAGCTGCGCTGGAGGGTGGGTGAAGACTCTCAAGTGCTTCTTGAGCTTACTGGGCTGGAAAGTAGAGTCATCCAGCAAATGGTCGGCGCCGAAATCCTTTGGCAAGTCATCGGGGGACAGCAAAGTTCAGGTCAAGCAGATGAACGCGCTCACGTCGTTTCTTAGGGCTGGATTGTGGCATTCGCAGACTGCAGCGTCGGTTGGAAGTGGAGCCGACACTTTCCCTCTCTGGCAGACGGAACACCATGTGCTGTCAGAGAGGTCAAATGTCTACGCGCACTTGAATCTTTTTGGTGCACCCAGAGATGAGGAAGCGGAGATGTATGAGGATCGGGAGGACAGGCAGCGTATATTTTATAACCGGGCAGAAGCAGCCATTGTTGCTGGGCTGGAACAGGCGACGAAAGGGGGCGGAGAACTGGGTCGAGCAGCAGCTCAACTTCGGAAGGTCGTGAAGGAGGGCATGATCGACTACCTCTCATAGTACAAGAACTCGATTGAATTGGAAGTTAGAACTACTATTCTAGCGTATTATCAACTAATAGTAACGTGAGCAGCTATGGTCGATGGCGACAAGGGAGCCCGAGAGCGAATCCTCGCTTTCACCACGGGCTCGCCATTATCGACAGATGTTTCTTGTTCAAAAGCACATGATCCATGTTTACTTCAAACACGTTTCAAGGTAGTCTGGAGTTGACCATGCTGCGAGCGAACTCTCGCTTTCCCGCGAAACTCTACAAGCAAGCTCAATACTACACATATGCGTGGCTAATGAAATGTTAAATTTATACTCTAGCTTGTATCGTAAACCTTAAAGCGAGACAGGATGTTCAGGCAGCCAAGTCTAACAAAGGACCCACTTTTCTCACAGGAAGTATAAAACACCACCTTTGACCTCTCTTCTCATCCAGGCACTGGCTCCCTCTGATCCCTAGGGCCACTAGCACCAAAATAGAAGCTTTAGCTAATTAGTAGTACAAAAAGCGCGTATTATGTAAGCAATATACTAGTGCAAATTAAGTCACCCACCTATTGCGAGGCCAGCTTCCCTCACTGCCACTGGTGATCAGCCCACTAGGCTCCATCAACACAATGGAGACTCCGGATGAGGCAAAGGTAAGCGCCGCAACCTCTGTTCCTCCCGTAAGCATGCTTACACATTGCAGCCCTCTTTCGTCAAATGTGAAGAGGCAGACGCGGACGCTTTCCTCGATGAGGAGGCGCAGGAAGATGAAGCGTCCTACCGACCGCGAGCGCAGCTGTCGAAACCCGGCACCTTCCTGCGCAATTTAAAATACTTCATGAGTGAGTCACTATACAACAGCACACACTCTGCTTATTGCGCTGACTCACCTATACAGAGGGGCTGGATGAGGAGACAATAGACGTCAACCCGGAATACCAACGTGAGGTCGTGTGGACAGGTATGTCTGCGCATGCTGTGCTCTTTCCTTTGTGGGGTGTCGTGACTAACAACATTGCAGCCGAACGTATGACAGGTTTGATCAACTCTCTCATGGAGAACTACTACATCCCACCTGTTATCCTCAACAAGAAGCCGCTGCCCGCAGAAAACGGCCGCCCGAAATACATCTTCGTGTGCGTTGACGGCAAGCAACGTCTGTCCTCTGTGAAGGCGTTCATCCAGGGCATCATTCCCTGCAACGACCGTCACGGCGAGAAATGGTACTTCTGCAATGCCTCGAGCAAAAACCGGAGGAAGATCCTTCCAGATCCCGTGCGGCGGGAATTTCTGAGCAAGGAATTCGTGTCGTTCGAATATGCAGGCCTCACGGCGGATCAAGAAGAAGACCTCTTCGCCAGGGTTCAGATGGGCGTACAGCTCACCGTCGCCGAGAAGATGCGAGCTTCGACTGGGCCCTGGCAGGAACTCGCAAAATGCTACGTCGAGGACTTCCCAATAGTCTATGGCCTTCTCAAGGACGTCACGCGCGCAAAGGATTTCCAAATGACGCTCGCCTGCTTCAGTCAAATCATCGAGGTTCAGCATCCGACGGCAGCCAACGGCATTCCGGCGTTAAGGACGAGCTATACACATTTGCCAAAGCTACTGCAGAACGACGCTGCTGTTGATGACGCCACAAAGTCACACCTAGCAAGCGTGTGGAATACATTCCAAGATCTCATCAACCTCGATCCAAACATCTTCACAAACGCGGACAATACTTTGAGGGGTGTGAAGACGTTCGCTCCTGTCGAGATGGTCGCGGTCACGGTGATGATATCAATGTATTCAGAGACGCGAAACAATCGACTGCTACTCGGAGACATCAAACTCCTGCGCGACGAGCTTCGTGTGCGTTTCGTGGATCTGCGTATGAATGGTCACGTGTGGAAATTCATCTGGGAGTTCATCGATAATCTGGAGCAGGTGCGCGGGGCTGTCGATTCTACGATAGATCGCAGTGTGAAGCCAAAACCAGCGGGCGCTACCCCACAACCTACACAGCAAGCTGCAGAGCCCTCCACTGGAATCAAGAGAGGACGGCCAACCATGAGGACGAAGCGACAAAGGGTAGCTCCTGGACAAAACGCTTTTCCAACTGTTGTGGAAGAGAATGACTCTACGATGGCGTCTCCGCCCATCACCGACCCACGTCCGCCAAAGAGACAGCGCACTGATCCTGAACCGAATAGCAATACCAGCGCGGAAAGTTCGGACCTGGTGATGAACGAGAGCCGAGAGACACATTCGGTCTCGCCAGCCTCATCGCCTCCATTGACCACTCAAACTCTACCGGCTCCACCATCCACTACGGAAAAGGCGCGGAGAACGCCAGCAAACAAGCATCAACCTCCTCCTGATCCATTGAAAACAAACCTGCAAGCTGCCACACCATCCGAGGCGCGGCAGAACCGCCTTTCCGAGCTCAGTTATCGTGCACCCGCAGCCCCAATGGTTACAGCAACGTCTTCCCCCTCGATGACCGCGTCAGTACCGATACCAATGCCAACAAGCTCGATGATTACTGCACCTCTAGCGTCACCATCCATGCCGACCGTAGGTACACAAACGCTACCCTCGAAAACCTACATCTCGACCAGCGGCCCGATACGACCACCACCCATCTCACATGAAGTCATCAGACCTTTGTCATTAGCAGATTGGATATCTCGACAACCCAGACCGAAGGCTCCATTCCGCTCGCCCTCGCAGTACGATGGCGCCATCGACCTTACAACAGATGATGATGTGGAACAAGAGAGACAGAATATATTATCTGCTTTCAGACCTTCCGGTTCCGCAAAGCACGGACCATGAAACACTGTTACTCTTACTATTGGTACCTCCCTTCTTCTTCCAAACCGTGTGAATAGCGTAACTCAGGCCAACCCTAGATCGACCAAACCGCGTGCGGTAGAGGACGTAATAGTCGATGCAGAACCAAGTAGCTCATATTAGACGCTAAAGCTGAGAAAAGCCGAGAAAATGGAATCATCGCAGCAGCAGCAAGGTTTCGGGGATTTTCATACATCTGAGGATCCGTTTTCGTGTTTGGACTGTCACGGGCTCAATGAGAGGTCTCTCCTGAATGACATGGCCTGCGGAGTGATTGGGGATCATCATGGGACAAAGGACCATTATTCTAGGGTATTTGGTATTCAATGTCTTCATACTATACTGAAACAGGCATGGTATTTGTAGGCGTGACTGCTCAAGTCAGTATATTGCGTATTTTGACTGTTGGCGGGTAATAGAGTTGTTGTATTGATAGTATACCCATTTAGCATTGCAGGTTATGAATAAGCTATCTCATTTTAAAAAGTGCACCCACAGTCTTCGCACGGTAATGGGATGATTCAAGACTTGTGCGAACGTGTATAATCTCTGGAGAAGCGGACCGGATATATAGCGGCACTCATCTATTTGAGAATGATCAATGCGGGGAACCCTAGTACCTACATCAGAACATCATGGAAGATTCTTCAGTTCGAGAGCTTTCAAAATGTCACTATTTCCGGCGTGCAAGGCTGCGCCAATCATGCTTGACTTTAGGCATTGAGCGTATGTGAAGCATTCCACCGTTTACAAATGGTGAACATTTGCCTTATACATACCTGCAACTGCCGATAGTGCATAGATCATACTTGTGGGCCTATATTGGTAATTCAATTTAGCTCGCCGCTTAATCTAAACGTAGATCAAGCCTAGGCAAGCATTTCCAAGCTTCCTCAAGCATTCCAATCATGTCCATCTCCTCAGCAACTTCCCTCTCGATCATTCCCATCATGTCCGAATTAATCCACTCTCACTTATTTGAATGGTGTCGAGCCGGTCCGTTTCGAGTTGCTGTGTATCCTTGCTTATTCGAGACTTGTCGATATGATCTTTGACACTATTATATGATGGCGGCAAGAAGTCTTCTAAACCCCTTTTCCACCACTAAGGCTATACCAGGTATAGTCATCTATATATAATATGAATCTGCCGCCCTTTTCTCGCCTTGGAAGGCCTCAAACATCCACGAACCGGTCCCACGCTTCTTTTTCAAAATGAAGCTTACCATTCTCGCCCTCACAGCCCTGCTCTCTCGGGCCCTTGCGGCTCCCGCCGCCGTTCGCGCGACAAAGGTCCAATATGCGGGCGTGAACATCGCCGGTTTCGACTTCGGCTGCGCAACCGACGGAACTTGTTCCCTGACCGGCACCTCTAAACCTTACGACATCGTTTCCGGTGCCAACGCTTTGGACCAAATGAATCATTTCGTCAAAGACGACACTCTGAATACCTTCCGCTTACCAGTCGGGTGGCAGTTTCTCACCAACGGCCAACTTGGCGGTCAACTCAACTCCAACAATGCCGGCCAGTACGATAGACTGGTCCAAGGATGCCTGAACTCGGGAGCTGCGTTGTGTATTTTAGACATCCACAATTATGCGAGGTGGAATGGGAAGATTGTGGGGCAGGGAGGCCCGACGAATGCGCAGCTGGCGGATGTGTGGAAGCAGCTTGCGGTCAAGTATGGGAAGAATGCAAAGGTGGCTTTTGGGGTTATGAATGAACCTCACGATGTTCCTGTGAGTCTTTGGCCCGCCTTTCGTAGATGCCGATGAAATTGGCATCATGGGATGCGGTGGTGTGCCGGGTAGTCTGACGACGCATCGAACTGACGAGGGACAACAGGATATCAAGGCGTGGGCAGCGACGGTCCAAGAGGTCGTGACCACGATCCGCAATGCCGGCGCAACGAGCAATATTATCCTCCTTCCCGGTAACAATTGGACATCGGCGGAGACCTTCGTGTCATCTGGGTCGGCAGAGGCTCTTGCAGCCGTAACGAACCCAGACGGTTCGACCGCAAACCTCATCATGGACGTCCATAAGTACCTCGATTCCGACAACTCGGGCACCCACACCGAATGTGTGAAAGACAACATCGATAATGCATTCAAGCCGCTTGCCGATTGGCTGAGGACGAAAAAGCGACAGGCAATGTTGACTGAGTCGGGTGGTGGAAACACTGCGAGTTGTCAGAAGTACATGTGTCAGCAGATACAATATCTCAAGTGAGTTTCATGTGCAAGTGGTTGGAAGGATGTTTACTGACGGAGTGTCAGTCAAAATGCGGATGTCTATCTTGGATACACTGGGTGGGCTGCGGGTGGCTTTGCTCAGAACTACGAGCTGAATGAAGTGCCGACGCAGAACGGTAACTCGTGGACCGATACGAGTCTGGTGAAGTCGTGTATCGTTGGTGCTTGGAAGGGTGCTTGAATGATCTGATTGATTATATTTAGGTCCTTTCCGAGAGGTTGGAGATGGTTGGTGATATGCACTACCGTTATATGTGTAACTTGCTTGTACTCTGCCGATCATTCAGACATGTATGGCTTTCACAAGCATCTTCAAACTCGTGGTGCTTGGAACCGTTGCTCGCCCTGACCATACACACTAGATCTCGGGACCAGTGGTTGTTGTTGGCGCCTCCCACTTGGTGTTCAATTCATGTTCTTGTTGTATTTCTCCACGTGTGTCAGTCCCGGAAAGTAAGTGATGAAATTGCTCCGAGTCTTCACTGCTGATCCTGGCGAGGTCCTCCGTAGTTTCAAGTGGCGTAAGAAGTTTGCGCGCTCCATCGCACCACTTACGACTGATTCATCGCAGACATCAAAGACCCATATTCCCAGTGATACAAGAAAGACAGGAAGCTGTGACCGAGGATGTCATATCATGTACATATATCAGGTAAACTAGATACAATCGAAGCAGAACATCCCATCTCCTCATCGCTCCATCCCCGTCCACATCTATGCAGTGACCTTGGTCTTGATGAAAGCAAGAGCCTGGCTACCATACTTGGTAACGTACTGCTGGTGAGTGTTTGCGTCGTTGCCATTGCAGCAGTAGGGGTCCGCGGCGTCGCAGTACGACTTGATGATCGAAGTGCTAGCCGGCGAGCACTGGAAGCCAGAGGGACGGGCAGCAAAGCCTTGAGCAGTGCAGGTTCCGACGTTGTATGGGAGGCCGGAGCGGTTGTGCGGGTCGCCCATGAAGATGGCGGCCTTGACTGAAGCGAGAGCGGTTCCGGTGAGTGTGGAACCGGCACCACCGCAGAGGGCGTTGTCCATGATCTGACCACCCTGCTCCGATTCAGTATTTCATTCGAATTCCAATCGGTGAGTTGCATACCTGAGAGTAGCCAATGAGAACAATCTGTGTGCTTGGGCACTTCTTGTTGTAGTCGGTCACGGCCTTGACAACAGCGGCGGTTCCCTGGGTAGCAGAGTTGTCATAGCTAACACCACCGCACGAGGACTGGCCACCGCAGGCAGGGTAGACGATAGCCTCGGAGCCTGATCCAGAGTAGGCGGCCTTGACCTGGTTGACGAGTCCGCCTGCTGTTCCGTAACCGGGTGAGACGGTGGTTTCGCGAGCGCCGAAAATGTAGACGCCAGGGCAGGCCTGCCTCTCAACAAGGTCGACAGGGTTGGCGGCGACGAGGCCAGCGAGGGAAAGGGCGACGGCAGTGACCTTCATGGTGACGATTGAAGTTTTGGACTTGAAATTGGTGATTGTTGCAGTCGGCGAATTTGATGTCGTGATAAACACTGCGATGATGGTGATCGAGCAGCAGCTCGAGGAGAATATAAAGACGTGTTTAATTGTAGCGAGTGGTCCCGCTTTTTAGGCAGAATGCTCAGAGCTATAGACGGCCCTTGATTCATTTTGTGGGGTAAGTTGCATTTGTTGGTTCTGTTGCCCTTTCATCCGTTAGATGCAATTTGTTTGATGTTAAATGCAGCGGGTATCTTTGCCGACTTCATACGGTGGCGCTCTGGGGTGCATCTGACCATCGACCAGGGAATTCAGTCCAAGCAAAGACGAGCGAACCGAGAGAGTTTGTATAGATGAATGTTGCCTGTTTACATGTTCAATGTAAGGGATGGCAATAACCCCAACCCCTCCATGGTGTCGGACTGGAGGCAATTGAAATGGCTAAATGGATATTGAAATCCGAGTTCCCGATCGAGGAGTCGGAACGAGCTAATTAAAGAAGGGTGTACGGGCCCGATGCAAAAAGCTTGTCTGAGCCGCACTGCCGCATGCATAGGAGATGCATATATGGTTGACAAAGGGCGTTTCAAACAAAAGAAATATTTAGGGGCGCATTAGATGCAGTAGCAGAAGTAACTGATAATCAGTCAATAAGCTTAAAAGGAGCGACAAAGGGAAAAAGCGCATGCTGTGGGCGGTATAACATGATGCCAATAATTGTTCCGTGATTAATCTGCTTGAAACGACGTCAGAAGTTCGCGCGTTTCGAAACGGCAGTCGGTGGATCGGTGACACAATTTGATTGCATCCACAATTCTCATTAAACGAGGATCTGAAGATCTTGGGACTGGATTTCCGAAAGTGTAGATGTCGGGATCGAGTGGAGACGGCGTAATAATGGAGGAAGAAGATCTTCCCAGCTTACATAAGCGCGGAAGCCTCAAGCATGGTGGACGTTTCTTCCTGACAATTAAATCAAAAATAAATCATATTCTCATGTGCAACTCATCAAGAGATTCCATAAGCTCTTGCCTATCACACATCACCCTCACTCGGACGTATTCAAACCCTCATCTTCCTCAGCTACCTCGCTCACGTACTCGTAGCAGCCGCAGCATGCAACCTCTTCTCAAACCCTGGACCCTCCTTCCCATGGTACGACCTTTGAGGAAGTCGTCGTGATAGCCCCTACATGTGGCTGACTAGCCCCGCACATCCCTTGGCACATACCCCCACCACCATCATACCCAAGATCGCTTCTAGACGCCACGCCAGATCCAAACCTACGTCATCGGTCACGTTGATGCCAGTGACGCCGCTGCCCGCTCGCTATACATATACATCATGTCCGCATCACCATCCTCAACGCCTCCATCTCCCAAGAAATCCGACCCCTTCGACCCCTCGTTCCTCAAGACACTCTCCGAATACCACGCCAACAAGCCCCATCTAAACCATCTAATCGGCAAGTACGCCGACAAAGCTGCCCCGAACCCGCGGAGCCAAACACCAGCCCCCGAAGGCCTTGAGACAAAGCTCAAAGAGTTAGCCATCATGCCTGTCCACCCTGCCGAGGAGCATGCTACCGGTGGTACGTACCAGCCTTTCCACCACCTCCTCCTCCTCCTCCCTCTTCCTTCGACCTCCTGCTCTCGGCCACGATTCGAGGGGATGCCGGCCAAGTGCATGGAGAAGAAAGCTGACGGAGATGCACGCAGACATCACGGACAAGGTAGCCAAGGAATCCTCCGACTCGACCGCCTCGTCCCACAAGCTGCACGACGAAGACACGGGCGCCACGTCCGGTGGTTCTCTGCATGCGAACGCTCACAAGGCGAACCCCGTACGTCCTTTTCCATTGCCCCTAACCCTGACCACGTACCACGCAACCCTCGACGTCTCTGTTCCATGCAGTTCGCCATACGATGGCATCATACAGTTCACAAGATGAAAGCTGACAGGACATCCATCTGCAGGGCCCCGTCATCGCCGAGGATATTGGAAAGCCGGCAACCAAGGAGGAGCTTAAGAAGCGTGCCGAGGAACTGAATAAATAAGTGTACGGTCGGTCATTGTCATGGCTTTTACGTATATGTGGACCATGCTGAGCTGGATGGCTGGTTCTGCGATGGCAACAGTAACGGGATGACTTCACGGCATGCATGCATATCGGCTGGGTATTAGCATATATATATATATGTGGATATTGAAATGGCCACAATAGGCTACTGCATACTTTCCAATATTCTTGTCATATATCTGATCCCTATCTTCTCTATCCATCCGTCATACTTTGATCTTTCAGTATGGCATCTGTGGTAAGTACCAATCGACCAGCATGGTTTAATCCATCACCGATGCAATTGTTCAACACGTCGAAGAATGGGAATGTTGGCACATTTCTTTTGCAAAGCAAACAATTTCTGTTATAATTGCCCGGCGTCCCATTGGCATATCATAAGCGATCGTAGATGGTAGTCAAATAGGTAGTGTACAAAGTCTGTCTACACCAAACACCGCTCGCATATACAGAAGAGAGTAGGAAAGGGGTATTTCGAAGGAAACAAGGGAAAAACAGACAGAGGGCAACGATGAGAAATCCAAAAGGCACGACAAGACAAGAGGGATTCCCCATCCGACCCAACCCGATTCCAACCTGGCCAAACTCCCATATCAAATTGGCTCATGAGGTATCTTGCATACAGACAGAAGTAAAGCAAAAATTGTGGGCTAGTCGCAGCGACGTCAATCATTTCGTGCGCGAGTCGAAGCGAGCGAGTTTTGCGTTTCATTCAATACCGTCGAGATTCGTATCCTTTGCCGTCGTAGCCTCTGTTGTCATAGCCGCCATTGGACGCATTTCCGCCGCGGTAGTATTCGTCGTCGTACACCGATCGCGGCTGCGAGTCAAAGGAGCTATCAGTACCCGCTGTACTTCTTCGATGGTGAGCAAGCCCCCCCTCGGTATGACGTTCAGACCACTCATTTCGTCTGATCTCTGCGTCTTTTGAGTATCTCGGGTTCTCCTTTTCTGGGTCATACAGGTTCGAGTTGTAATAACCAGCCGGTATGTCGCGAACACTGGTATCCGATCGTGTGCCGTAGCTAGAGAAGCTGGGGCTTCGCGTTCGGCGGTTGTTGCCTTGCGGGGTTGCGCGAGGATGATGGGAAGGTTGAGTCGCGTTGGGTGGCGGCACCCGTTGGCTTTGACTGGTAGTAGATTGCGTGCGCCGACGTTGTTCGTCCACTGTCACTTCGGGTGGGACGCTGCGACCATGTTCGTCTTCGTAGAATTTGCCACCACCGGGTGCAGACGAGTATGGTTTGCGTTCACGCTCAATAGGCCTTGAAAGCGGCTCGGTATGGTCGTCATCCGATTCCACGGCGTGTTCTTGAGATTTGCTGGAATATGGGCTGCGCTCACGCTCCAAACTGGCAAATATTCCCGACGTTTGCGTCATTGGAGGTGGAGGTGGAGGAGGGAAGGTGGGAGCTCTCCGAAGTGGACCGACGCCTTCGGCGGAAAGGACGGCAGCACATCGCTGCTGGGCCTGTAGGTTTTCGTGCTCAGGGAACAGGCGACGTGGAAGCTCTTTCGGAAACCGTTCTTTGCGGTCGTCGGCATTGCTGATCTATCATGAAGGACAATGTCAGCGTATGTCCCACATGCAGTTCGTGCAGAGGCACCCTTACCGGCATGTCGAGAACTGCTTTGGATAGTCGCTCGTATTCGGTGCTTGGGCAGGCCAGAATCATGGCCGTCATCCACTCCTGGAAACCATCGGGGGTAAGGGCGGGAATATGAGGCTGATCCGTATCGCGTTCCTGGATGAAGTGGTGCTGGCATCTCATATCGCGATATATCTTACTCAACGCCGCATCAGGGAGTCTGCCGAATATCCCTAGAGCTGACATTAGACGCCGCTGCATTGCTTCGACGTGTTGCCGGGATGGACTTACTGGCCCAGGGGTAGATTTCTTCGCTGAGCTTGACATCATCATAGAATCTGAGCATCTTCGCTGGGGAAATGACCAGGCTATTTTTGGGCTCGTAGTCTTCGATCTGACAAAGTGGTAAGTGTGTGTACCTTGACATCCGGCTTCCGGTCTTACCAAATGCACCGCCAACCCACGCAGGAACTGTCCCAGGCGAGCGGTAGGTTGGCCCTGTGGGTCGAACAGACGCTGCCACATCTTCTCGATGGGTGTGTAGGTTTCTTCGATCGACATTCCGACGGGCACGGGTCGAGGTGCCGCCCTGTCCTGCGGTGTACTAATGGGTGCAGTTTGTTCCTGTCGGGGGGTAGGCGTGTCGTCGGCACCATCAGACGCAGGGCGGTAAGAAGGAAATTCGGGAGATGGTGAGCCACGGCTGGGAGGGTCGGCGTGTTTGGGGGATGGGGGCGTGTACAGGTTGCGGGGAGGCAACGAGGTGGTGGTTGACTGGAACGCCTGTGGTGGTGGTGGCTGACCTGTGCTACCCACACCATTCAACTTGATTTCGTCCAACACAGACCTCTTGACCTCTGCCGTGATCTGGGCGATGAGGTCGGGATCCACGGTCCTCGCCGAGTCGGAGTTGTCGAAGGCATTGTTGAGGGCATTTTTCAGCGGCTGTTGTGCCTGGGGGATGCCTTCCTGCGCTGCGATGGAAGACGTGCAAGATCTCGGACGTCGTGGGTCGGGAAAATGAGCCTCTTGCTGATAGGACGACGGGTCATGATCGCGCGGGTGGTAGTGGTAGTCATGAGCTGACGGATAGTGGGCCTGGTGGGCCTGCAGAGGGTCCATGATGCAGCAATCTTACCGCGAGCAATATGGCCTAGCCGGGTCGGAGGGTTGAGTGATGAGCGTGCAGCGCAAAAAGGCGCATCTACTGCAGGGCCATGTGTATGCGCATCTACTGTGGAGTATGGTGCGAGGAGGGCGTGTAGAAGGCTGGAGAAGATCTGGCGGGGGATATATCGCTGCCCAAGTGGGGATGGAGGAGGCTGTTCACGCCTCAGCCCGGTCGCAGCTGGTTGACCAGGTGCACCACGGTGAACACGAAGAGCAACGAAGAAGGTACGAGACGATGCAGAACAGATGGACGGTTTGACTGGGTGACGGGAATGCTAGTTTCACGTGCTTACCATACGGCGAAGTTTGGTTTGGTGGAGCTGGAGGACAGGTATTTGGGACGGAGTGGGCTTGCATTGCAGGACGGCATTGCGTCATAGCCAGACGTCACCCGGGGTGTATCAAAAGCCCCTGACCACCCACACATGAGCGAGACTGAGATCACGGCCGCAACAGGTACAATGGTACCCTTATTGCGATGTACGTCTTCGCTGCCGCTCGGATACTCTAGCGAGGAGTCGTCGCCCGGATGCAGCATGTCTTGTACGCCCTCGAATTTTACCTGTCCAGCGTGGACTGGAACGCCTCTTCGTCATCACGCCGGGGGGGATAATGATGGCGTTTTCCGCTTCCTTATCCATCAGCTTGCTCGAGGGTGTAGAACGGCTTTTCCGAGATGGACCATCGCGTCGACACGTGACCGTGACCAGACGGTCGGTTCTTGGATCCAGACTTGAGCTGGTTGAAGAGACGCCCCCCCGCGGTATGTGGGGATGCTACCATACTATAGCAATAGTCTTTCGACCGTGTTTCTTGGAGGGTTCACGGCCATTCCGCGCGGCTCCGTTTTGTTTCAGCAGCCTCTGTTTCGGCGCGCAGTGACGAAGGTGTGCCGGCGGTTTCGCGCATGCAGGGACTGGCTCAGCCCCCAGGTCGAAACAAAACAATGCAGGCCGAGCGTCACGTTGGCGGCTACGACTGCTCCGCCCGAGTGTAGAGTTTGGGTATGCCCCGATGGAGGGACGGGAGGTGGCAGCAATGAGACGGAATCCGTGAGAGAGGATGCGTGTCCGGATATTGCCATCGACCGTCGACTGGAAAAAGGTGCCATGCCGGCCGGGGTACCCTTCGCCGCGCGTGTCTGTGTGTGTGTGTCTGCGTGTGTGTGTGGTGTTCACCATTTATTGCACGGAGCGGTGGCCATGCTGCGGCGCTGATATTCTGAGACCGCTAATGCTTCAGAGTGTGGCGTGCTGCATCGCCATTCGCTGCAGCCGCCCCAGCGCGACCTTCTCACTCAGCGGTCCCTCATCGTGCTCCTGACCAGGCCGCCTTTTCTACGCAAGCTCTCCGATGGGCGCAAATGTTGTTTTCATTGTGAGACCGCTGCGTGTTTCTTTGCTCTCGTCAAGCGCTGTTGCCACCTGATAATAAAGACCCTTTGGAGTCGCTTGTCCCATTCGCACTCCCATCCCCAGTCCCCGTCCCCGTCCCAATCCCTACTTGACCCCCCGGCCGCCGCAGGAACGTCCAGCCCGTCCGACTCACCACCGCTCAGGAGCACCACCTACCCCATAGTTGATACTCCATCCTCGGTACGACACACACTGTCTCCTTCGCTGGAGCCATTCCGCAACCACCCGCCCGCCCACGACACGACACGCCCTGGCACGCCCGTTGCCTTGCGACCGCTGACGCTGACGCTGCTGCTACTGCTGCTGCTCCTGCTCCTGCTCCTGCTCCTGCTCCTGCTCCTGCTGCTGCTCCAATACAACACGTAGTCGCCGACACTCGAGGCCGCTCCATCATCTGCCATCGATCCCACGAGCAATCCGACCATGCGTGATTGATACAGCCGCCTTGTACCGGACTGACAGTGACAAACCAGCCCTCCACGTTGGACAGCCTGCTTGCAGTGGCCGGCAAACCCCCTCCCCCCAGCGCCTCCCCCAGACCTCACACATCCCTCGCAATGGCCATGCTCGCGTCCAAGTCGGCCTACGTGCCCCCCTCTTTGGGCTCGTCCTCTTCGCAGGCCTCCGGCCAGTACAACTCCAGCGCCCAGGCCTACCGCACCCACGGCGCCTCCTCGCGCGCCGACACCTCGCTCATTGCCTCGCCCACCGAGTCGGAGTTTTCAGAGGCCTACGATGCCCCAGACGCGATAAGGTACCGCC
This sequence comes from Corynespora olivacea, assembly GCA_019202945.1. Classification (NCBI taxonomy): domain Eukaryota; kingdom Fungi; phylum Ascomycota; class Dothideomycetes; order Pleosporales; family Corynesporascaceae; genus Corynespora; species Corynespora olivacea. Next base: position 22,093 of record JAGQEM010000274.1, read on the forward strand.
AGCCCAGGCCGTAGATGGAGCCGCAGGCTGACGAATACAGACACTGGGACGAAGACAAGGTTGGCGACTGGCTGAAACGCATCAACTGCGTCCAATATGTCGAGCTTTTCAAGCGTATGCGCCCCCACAAACCACGCCTGCATTGGACTGACCATCCCAGAAAACCACATCAACGGCGAGAACCTCATGGAGATGGACCAGACCCATCTCAAGGACATGGGCATCAAGAAAGTCGGCGATCGCGTTCGCATCGGCTCACAGGCGAAGCAGCTCCGGAACAAGGAGTACAGGAAGGCGTCAAGAAGAACCTCCAACCGAGTAAGCTCCATCCTACCCGCCATGGATGCGGTGGTCTGACATGCCCCAGCAATCTCTCGCCATGCTGGACAACGCAGCCTACACTCCGCCATCGTCTGGCTCGCCCCGTCCGGTCGTTCACTCCGCTCGCTCCGTTCCCATGACCAGCTCCTCACGCTCCGAGAAGCGAATGTCCCGCCAGATCACAAACTCGGACTTTAACTACTCTTACAACGGAACGAGATCCCCGTCGCGACCCAGCTCCCCCATGTTCGATCAGGACAACCGCAATCTGCAGGCACAACGGTACAGGATCAACAGCCCCAAGGACATCACCAAGACTGCGTCACCATATTCCAGTCAGCCGTATAGTGCCTCAAACAGCTCGGCAAACGCCTCTCGCTATGGCGGAACCCAACGGACCACACCCACCGAAACACCTCAGACTGCTCGATTCACACACCACCGACCTGGCCACAGCATCGACGCGACCAACAGTGCAATATTGCCCTCGGACAAGGCTCTCATCAGGGTCATCTACGACTCGGGACGGTCCTCTGTGGTGAACATTGAGGGCTGCAAGACGGCTGATGAGATCATGCTCAAGGCGCTACGAAAGGCTCAGCTCAACGAAAACCACGTCAAGGCGTACTGCTTTTACGTCTTGGACGGCGGCGAGCCCAACGCATCCCTGTGCTACCGCTTGAGCGATATAGAGCTCGTTCGTTTGTGCAAGGACGCCAACCGTCATGAGAGAGGGCGTCTCATACTGCGCAAAATCCACACCGGAGAACCCGAGGAGGACCAGTTGAAGACGGCGGCGGGCATCTACCAGCAGCAAAACCTGCAACAGACTCAGAACATCTTTGTGCCTACAAGCGAAAGAAGCAAAGACAAGATCCAGAAGATAACGGGAGAGTCGCTGGCTGCCGTGAGCTATCCGCTATCACCCACCTCGGCTCGCGAGCGGCAACGACACATACACTCTACGGCCAAGGATCTCGAAGGCCCTGCACAGAAGTCGCCACAGTTTGCTGCAAAGGCCCGCAAGCTGAAGCAATTTTACGGTGCTCGACCTCCCAGTGAGCTCATCACCTCGGACCTCACCTCCTACTTTCCCGATGTTGAGAAGGACGATATCGACAAGACGATTCGAATGTCCATCCGACGATCTCGACGACTCAGCCGTGCAGCCTCCCGCTTGTCCATGGCCTCCAACTTCAGTGTGGCTTCCAGTCTGAAGGATGCACCTCCTCTGCCCTCCATTGCCGACAGCTGGCTTCAGGGCGGAAACCAAGCTCGACCGCTACGGCCGCTATCGGTTATGAGACTTGGACTGCCCTCACAGTCGGGTTACCGCGATTCTGTCGCTTCCTCTGTGCTGGAGCCGCTTGAGGAGGAGTCTCCGCTCGAACCCAACAGGAAGTCATATGTTTCGTTTGGCGGTGACAGTGCTACCGATGCCGTCTCCATTACGGACCCCGAAGGCAATACGGCTATGCAGTCATACTTTGACGACGGCGGTAGCAGTCTTGCGGGTAGTAGTACCAGCAACACTGAAAACGGCGACTCGCTCAACAAGCGTCTTTCAGCCGCTATTGCCGAAGATGGCGAGGAGTACGACGATGAGCTTGCAGATTACCTGGAGCAAGACTCGTGGGAGAACGTCAAGTACATGAAGGGAGCGTTGATTGGTCAAGGTTCCTTCGGAAGCGTGTACCTGGCCCTTCACGCCGTTACCGGAGAGCTCATGGCTGTAAAGCAGGTTGAACTACCATCGGCTTCGGGCGCCGCCAAGATGGACCAGAGGAAGACGAACATGGTCGAAGCCTTGAAGCACGAGATCGGCCTTCTTCGAGATCTGAAGCACAAGAACATTGTGCAATATCTCGGATCCAACTCGGACGAGAACCATCTCAACATTTTTCTCGAATACGTTCCCGGTGGCTCGGTTGCCACCATGCTGGTCAATTACGGACCGTTGGGCGAATCCCTCATCCAGAATTTTGTCCGCCAGATTCTGCAGGGTCTATCGTACCTTCATTTGAGAGATATCATTCACCGCGATATCAAGGGTGCCAACATTCTTGTCGATAACAAGGGCGCTGTCAAGATCTCCGATTTTGGTATCTCGAAGCGGGTGGAGACTTCGAGCCTCATCAGCGGCAAAAAAGGCAACCAGCGTGTCTCGCTCCAAGGCTCCGTCTTCTGGATGGCCCCCGAGGTTGTCAAACAGACGGCGTATACCCGCAAGGCCGACATCTGGTCCCTGGGTTGCCTCATCGTCGAGATGTTCACGGGCAGTCATCCACATCCGAACTGCACACAGCTCCAAGCCATCTTCAAGATTGGCAACCCCAACACCAAGGACGCCAGTCCAACTATGCCCGACACCGCCGGCGATGATGCTCGCTCTTTCCTCGAGCAAACGTTCCTCATCGACCACGAGAAACGTCCAAGTGCCGATGAGCTGCTTGCCAGCCAATTCTGCACCAACCAGGCCGAGTAAAATGCTTGTGCTGGGATTCGTTTATACCCTCTTCTCTTCTCTTTTCTTTCATCATTTCGTTTACACGTATAATGAAGGGGTGTTCGCACCACCATAATGGACTCATGTGGCATGATACTGCATTTATGCATAGGAGGATGAGGGAAAATTCTATATTTGGCGGAGGAGTTACTGGGAATCTGTTCGTCGTTGGATCTTACCTTTCCATTTCCGCTTTGCACTATTTCTGAACGTCTGTCTTGCGAGGTCCTAGCTTCTTGTCCCCACACGATCCGGTTGTTCTTCCCGTCGTTGTACGATACTATACCACCTTTTTTGCGTTGCAGGGCCGCTGGACGGGGATCTCTTCGTTCATATATACGTTGGTGCGTCAGCTAGGAAGTGACATGTGTTAGGATGTACTTGTAGTCAGACTATGGACAGCCATGATGGGCTTATATCTTCACCGGCCGTTTTTTATCCGGGAATGCATGCATGTGACCTTGCCTGATCAACACGCCAAGCACCGCGTGGGGATTTGCGGCCGTCTGTATAGTGGAGCATCGCATTGGAATGCACTCTATGGGTTGACTGCACAGCTGATCTGGACATTAGCATCGTCGCTGTCAACTCCCAGCAGCCCGTTGGTCAGCTCAAACTAGTTGGCAATCACCATACCTGTGCTGTTGACATCCACCTGCCTCACGCGCCAAGTATGTTTAGCAATTGGCGCGTAATTATATACCGCATTACAGATTCTTGTACAAATTGCGCTGAGCTGGTACTACTAAAGTGCTTGGTGTGTGGGGCAGGTAGCATTTGCCCCATGTGATTTACTACCCCGTGTGATTTACTACCGCATTCGAGCTACCGTTCATCATGTACCCCGCATTGTGAGCTTCCCTCCACATGTGTGCGAGGGGTAGCTTCTTTCCACTATCCGAGGCAAAGTCGATCTCTCGAAACGATGATGGAAAGTATATGTACGTCGAATCGGGTTTGTGTTGGGTTGGGTTGGGTCTGGAGTGAGCTTGTCGTTGAATTGAGAGCTTATTGTACCTTTGTACCACTGCGATCATCGTGTAATTCATCTTCCAACCAAACGTTGTAGAAGCCCTCTCTTTGAAAAATAAAAGCAGGCAATCGGTTGCCATCGCTTCCGTCGAGTTGGATCGAAAGGAACATACTCTGAGCAACCCGGCAATCATGACCTCCATCGAGATCCCGAAGAAGTACAAAGCCGTCGTGTACGATAAACCAGGTTCGATCTCGACCAAGATCGAGGAACTCGATGTTCCTGAACCGGGGCCGGGAGAGGTGCTGGTGAATCTGTACATCTCCTCCATTTTCTCCCCATCTCCTTCTCAATCCCCGGACTCCCTCTATCCTGCTTTTCTCTGCTCCCAATGACGGCGCTGAAATCGAGTAGAACTCACTCCGGTGTCTGCCATTCCGACCTGGGTATCATGACCAACTCGTGGAAGACTTTGCCCTTCCCAACGCAAGCTGGCCAAGTCGGTGGCCACGAAGGTGTCGGCACAATTGTCAAGATGAGTCCTGGGACTGAGGGTGCGGGAGTAAAGCTTGGTCAAAGGGTGGGGATCAAGTGGGTGGCGGGGATTTGCGAGACTTGTGATGCGTGTAGGGCGGGTTTCGATGCTAATTGCTTCAGCGGGGTGAGTGCCTCCACCCCTCCCCCCCTCTCTCTTTGCCTGGTTTGGTGACGAGGAGAAGAACAGTCGTTGAGAATAGGAAAATTCTTAGAAAAAACATGATAGACAGGGGAGAAGCAATGGTTGAGAAACGGGAGGATGAGGGAAAGTCGACACTGATGCTGACGCCGACACATGTAGAAAGTCTCCGGTTATTACACCCCGGGTACATTCCAGCAATACACCTTAGCCCCGGCAAACTACGTGACTCCCATTCCCGACGGGATCGATTCCGCCGCCGCCGCGCCCATGCTCTGCGCTGGCGTGACTGTCTACGCAGCGTTGCGGAAATGCGGTGCTGAAGCCGGGTATGCTATTCTCGCACCCTTTATCTTCTCTCCTGGACTCCCTTCCCTCTGATTCGATATTCAGGAACTTCGTGGTCATTCTCGGCGCAGGCGGCGGCCTAGGTCACATTGCCGTGCAATTCGCAGCTCGCGCAATCGGGCACCGTGTCATCGGCATCGACCACTCTTCGAAGAAGGACCTGGTCTTGGAGAGCGGAGCCGAACATTTCATCCCCGTGGACGGGACGTCTGATTTTGCGTCTGCTGTGAAGGATCTCACCAACGGTCTCGGCGCGCACGCTGTTCTTGTCCTCACTTCCAACAATGCCGCCTACGCAACTTGCGTGGATCTGCTGCGATTCGGCGGCCGCGTGGTCTGCGTAGGGATCCCCGAGGGCGATCCTGTGCCGATCAAGAGCGCGTTGCCGGGCATTCTGGTTGCGAAGAGCGTCCAGATTGTCGGGTCTGCGGTGGGGAATCGGAAGGAGGCGATTGACGCGTTGGATTTTGCCGCCAGGGGGATTGTGAAGACGCATTTTAGGGTGGAGAAGATGGATCGATTGAGCGACGTTTTTGAGGAGATGGAAAAGCAGACGTTGAAGGGGAGGGTGGTGTTGGATTTGAGTTGAATGGATGGTGGTTCGGTATCGGTTGAGTTGAGTGGTTGGTGAGATTAATTCATAGCTATTGGATCATACCTATTTGGTTTTTTTATGTGGAACTGCAAGAACGATAATCGTCCATACTACTTACATGTGACACAGTGAAGCTATGTACAATAAGAGGTACTATAAAATACCAGTACCCAAACACAAAAACTATAAAGTAAAGGGCGTACAGTATCGTCACGAGGGCGACTTGGGTCATGTTCCTTGTGTCATACCTGTTGTGTCATGCCCATTAAATCATACTCATAGAGTCATACTGTTGGGTCACACTGATGCAGTCATAGTTAAAGACCTACTTAAAGACATGATCCGTGAATCTTTATGGTGCTCTTGCATTTCAATCAACTTCATCATATTTCACTCGTGTGCATTAAAGCTCGTAATTGTAACAGCAGATATCCTTATATGAGACCCTAAATCAACTCCAAACCCTACTTCTCTTTTACGACCAGTTTTGGCTTTTGTATACCTAGTTACTTGACATCTTTTCTCATCACTTTCAAATTTCAAGACTTGTCTACTTCCATCAAGTTGTAAAGATATTGGATTCTTCTATTGATGCCCTTTTCGAAGACATTTTGACGGCCCTTGCGAATTCCCTTTAGCGAACAGAGCAGAGAAGAGCTACGCTGCGCGTTAGCTGGCTGTCCACTCGATCCGAAACTGACCGAAAAAAACGTATCATCTTAATACGATTCGACATGCAGCAGCCACACGAGGGAGTCCCACTGGGCGAATTTAGCCAAGCATTCTCGGAGATTTATGCGAATGGTAATGCGTTTATGGGGATAGACCATGATGAGAGGAGCATGTTGATACGGTTTGTCGATGCTAGGATTTCCTGCGGTTGCATCCTCTGGGGCCGTCGGTGCCGTTGTGGGAACCCCCACACGAAGTACGCAAAAGCCAGTTTATGCGTCATAGCCAAGGCGAGGAAACGTACCGACAATCCACTGAGGGAGGTCGACGCAAACTGGCCGCCCGGACTTGCGGACGTGGCATACCAATGCGAAGAAGACTTGTTTGTGACGTCCGGCGGCAGTCAGAAACAGGCGTTCGCCGTTGAAGTAAACGGCATGTTCGATAAAGACGGCCGATGAGAAAGATGCGCCGAAGACTGGGTAGCTGGAAGACCGTTCAAACAAGACTGGGGAATTTACCGTGGACATGCGCCGCCGAGCGACTGGAAGGATGAGCTGTTACGAACGAAGATGAAGAATACCCAGGGGTATTTCAATGCTTTGGCCGTATTCGAGTATCAAAAGGACCTCAGGAATCATCAGTGGAGACTGCATCTTCGCAAATTATCTTCAGGACGCCCAGGTGCCCCTTGGGATGAACCCTCACAATATGAGATCAGAATGGGAGTCTTGAGAACGGCTTTCAACTCACACAATCGCCACGTTGTTTATGGTCAGCCTGAAGAGCATTGGCAAGTCTCTGGCCCACGAGTCCGTACAAACCTTGAAGAGAGGCTTCAAGGCTACCTACGTCCTTCACCAATACTTCACGAAGGTCTACAGTGCGCTAATGAGAAGTGTAAGACAACATATATATCCCGCTGGGCGAACCTGTCAAATAAACTCGACGAATACAGACCGCTGTGTGAGACCTGTTACAGAAAGTGGATCTACCACGGGAAGCGACTACTCGGACCAAATGCATTCGGAGTAGAAAATCCTGTAGTCGACTATTGCGAGATTTGCCGCATGGAGATAACACCTGGGAGGAGGAGAGTGGGACCTCGTGGACAAGGGACACTGTGTGATAAATGCGGTAAGCGATGGGTCAAGGCTGGAAAACCAGATCCATGGGAAGGAATAATCAAAGATGATTTCGAGAGTGGAGGCCCTGGGGGAATGGGAGGACCACCAGAAGGGGGAGCAGGTGCCTCGGGTGGAGGTTTCGAGAGTTCAGGTTACCTTACACAACCATGGTATGGAGGAAGTGCCAGCGGGGGCGAAGCATCAGGATACAATCAGGGTCAACAGGGTGGCTATTACGGTCAACAGTATGGGGCAAACACGGTGAAAGACAAACTTCAAGATGAGCCAAAGGCCGCTGAAATCCTCAAGGACAAGAAGACTCCAAAGAACCCCGACGTTGATCCAGACACTCCAGCACCGACCAAGAAGACAGCCGCTGCGGAAGATTCAAGCACTACTACTGTTACTACTCGAGCCCAGCTTGGAGACTTTGCAGGCGAATTCAGCCCTCGAACGAGTTTGAGCAGCTCGGCTACGTCGGTAGGTACCTCGTTCAAGGCATCAGACGCGCCGAAACAGCGGGGAAAACCACGGTCGGAACGAAAGGAACCGTATAATGCACATGATAGCCTCAGTCGCAAAATCAAGCCGAAGAAGCCTACAGCCCTTCAGCTCAATCCAGGAACGGACGTTCCAGCGCGAAAGAAAGGACACGGTCGATAATTTGTCGTCCCGAACCGGAAAACATCCCTCCTGGCGCCGAACCAACGGTTCTTGCGATAGACTTTGCCAAGGTTATCCATGGGGTGAACAACCTCACAGCTAACATACCAAAGCCTCAAGCTGCATGATGCTATGGATAGTCATGTAATGGTACTAGCGACTGGTCAGGCTGCCACTATATAAGAGGGCCTTCTGCCCTTACTCTAAGACAGCTTCAATACACACCAGTTTCTGTACCATGTTTGGTTTCCTCATTGTTTGCCTGCCCGGCTCTGCACTACCTGCTCTGTGATCTTGACCTCGTCCCTTCTGATGTCCAAGAAAAGCTCCATTAGCTCTCTCCCATGTTCACTGTTTCCCACAGCGTCTGAAAATATTTCCTGGATAGGAAATTTCGAACCATCGCAATCGAAACTGCTCTCTAGAAGATATCTTGTCTCATTGACTAGCCCAAAATTGACAGCCCAATGTAGCGCGATCTCTCTTATAATATACAAAGGATAAAGTGGGCCGGCATAAACTTTGAACCAAGCACAGGATGACCCATTCCCGATGTCGCAGAGTTTTGCCGTTTTTGATACCCACTCAGTGCTACTAATGCGAGCTTCTTGTTCGTGAGATATCCAATATATTGCTGAGTAATTCAAAAATGGGTGCTCCTGTGTTCTTGCTTCAAGGGCTGAGAGTTCACTCCAGCTTAGGGGCGAGTCTGTTTGCAACTCGCGGAAGAGAAGATACGTGACGCACTTCTCACAAAGCACACGATTCGCTTCTCGCAGGTCAATCGAGTGCTTCCACCTCTGCAGCACAGACAAGCCAATGTCCTTCTGTATAAGAAATTCTCTTGCTGTCTGGTGGATCAGATAGATGCGAGAGCCTACGACGTTCACAAACAACCCGCAGTTTTCGCGTATCGATTCCTTCCTGTCATCGAGCTGACGATCTAGATCGTTATAGGATGAAGAATTCGGCCCAATCTCCAAAGCTATATCAATCTCACTGATCGTGAGGGGACGTCGGGCTGCAAGTATGATCTGGAATACCTTCCTCGCCTCTTCCTCATCGCAAGTTGCTAGAATCTTTTTATATGCTTCCTCTACGGTACTTGATAGCGTGTCGATGATAGCGAGCAACCTCTTTTCGGTTTTTCCTTTTGCTATCTTTGACTTGACTTCATCCAATGTCAGATGTAGCCAAAGGTAGGTCCTGTTTGGTATCTCGCAGAGTCGTGTCTGTAAAGCCGAACGAAGACGATCGTTTAGCCTGCATCTTTCCGCAATTTCGCTAACCTCTGCTTCAATAACAATCCCGATCTCGTGACTGATCTTTTCTGACTCATCTTCCCCAGCTAATCGAATAGTCGGAATGTTCCGTGTTAAGACCGAAAACCCATACTCGATATCGCTATATGGACGGCTAGTTACGAAGATCTTCAAACTGGATTCTCGTTTAGAGGCGTTGACGGATCGGTTATAAAAGCCCTCTAAGCAGTTGATGAGCTTCTTGCGGCCAGCTTCATGGCATTCGTCAAGCGCATCAAGGATGCAGATGACATTCCCAGCAAACGGGTCAGTCGCAGCTGATATAAAGGTCCGCCACAATTCTTCGAAATTGCCCTTCAGGGTCTCCTTGAAATCCGCTATTACTGGAGCACCGTGTTTCTGAAACAGCTGCTTGTTTTTCCTAAAGAGCTGATGAAGTAGCGCGCACAACGCTGTCGTGGTGTTGTTTTGCCCCTCGTTGTCTTTGAAGAAGAAGTAGCAGAGAGTGACTGACCCTGTGCCAACCAGCTTCTCGTCGATCAACGCTCGCGACAGCACCGACTTGCCACACCCTGGATCAGCCGAGAGCCACAGAAGGCCGTCGTTGGTGCTGTCTCTCCACTTCAGGAATGTTGGGTGTTCTAGAAACCAGTGACATGTTTGTGGCACACGCCTAGGATTGATGTTTTTGTACGATTCGTAGTGCGAGGTGTAGAAGAAGCTCGGCCTCAGATCTGCGACACCATGTCAGCCAGCCAGTACCGTTAGCGCTGGCTTAGAGACGTACCGGGTGGATAATGGAATGTGTTGCTGACCGGGCCGTGGATGACTCCAGCCTGAAAGCCGCGGTTCGTATCGCCGAAGGATGTCGCAGAGGACATGATGCTGTCATAGAGAAGAACGTACGCCAGAGTGAGTGTCTGCGATGGTGGTAGAAGCGTCAGCTGCCCCTCAGCCTGATTTCCTAAGCAGCTGCCTGCCTGAGGCGCAAGGCTAGAGGCCGCTGCCAAGCACGAGCCGAACCATGGTCCCTCGCCCGCCGCAGCCTGGTCAGCAATTCGTGGAGCCTTATTGTTCAGAACCGCGATACCATGAACCAAGACAAAATTGTTCAGTTAGGACTATGCTAGTCTACCCAGATATCACAGCAGCCCAATCATGCCCAACTCAGGAGAAGACCTGGAATGAGGTGTTACAGGTTAGGGAAGCTGCAGATGTGCCAGTATACAACTCACAGCGCTGTAGGAACTCCACTCCGCCCAGGTCCAAACCATGTAGGTCGTCCTTGAATAACTTAGTCAACGTTTGACGAAGATTCAGATTCACCTCAGTCCAGTCGTTTCTTGATACCGCACTAGGACTTTAAAGCCAGCTTAGGAACAAGCTGAATATCCCCTATCCCTTCTTCGACAGGATGTATCTCCAATTGAACGGCTTTTCCGGGTACAACGTCTGGGTTGACCAGAATGAAGAAGTGGAGTCTTACAAGGAGTCCTAACTAGTATAGCCTAGAGAACCGTTGGGAGTTACTTATAGGATCTAGTGTACTAGTCTCGCTTCACCATTAAGCAGACGTATAATAAGCTTAAGCTAAAAAGGACGTTTATACTGCACGTCTCAAATCACCCCTCTAGCTCCGATAACTGGAACGCTGAGATCGCAATCCATAGGCCGCAGAGTATAAGGTATAGGTAGGAGTGGCACGAGACGTATTTTTTAGCGTGCTGTAATTAATTAGGCCTGACCACCCTTGTGTGCTTCGAGTTACCTAAAAGGGCGCAAGTAGGTACTTGGTTATTATTTTATAGGAATAATGTTGATGTTTCTTCGCCCTATACCGTATTCTTACTTATCTCAAATGCGCCACTCCGCCTGTACGATGATTCCAGGTAGTCGATTAGAAATTACATTAGCTAATAGGAAGCTATAGGTCTCACTCTATATTATTCTAAAAGATAGAAGATTATATATAATAGAAAAGGCCCTAAGAGACTAACTACTTCCCTTTACACGAGATTACAAGACACGGGTTACATGTCAGCAAAATTCTAAACGTGGCTATGCAATTTTTTGACGCTATACGGCAATATCACGAGAGGTTTCGCACGAATACCAGCCCCTTTCACAGCAATAGTTAATACGGACGTTGGGATGAGGTTAGAAGTTAGTTTAAGTTTTAGCTCAAGTTTTAGCAGGGCTTGCTCAAACGGTCCGAAGCGAATAATGCCTGAATTTAGAACAAAATCTCTCTTATAAGCTTCTTGTAGGAGGCATGTAGTAGATTCTTAGGCTTATAGTAACATGTGTTTAATGTAGCAGAGGGAGACAGCAAGATCCAAGTGCAGATAGGAGAAGGAGCCAAGAGCGAGGCGTCAGTAATAAAAGCGATTACCATAGTTACTATAGCTTTCTTACCAGCCATCTTTGTTCCGTAAGTTAGCCATTGACAATTTGTAGATGCGTGTTTGGGTAACACGATATATTAAGCAGACGCTCTTCGGAATAAACTTTTTTTCCTTTCAGCCTGACGATCTCACCCCCAAGCCTTCTTTTATCGTGTCCTGACATGCCATTTCTGTATCTATTGGGCCTTTTCTATCCCAATGATAATTGCAACGCTCGCTTTGTAGTTCTGGTAGAGTCGTTAGGCCAAACACTTGGGTCTCTCCAGTTCAAAAGTCGGAAATATCTGTGGCATATAGGTTTCATCTCTTCTAGTAATATTACATACGCTGGAAGGCACATGTACCCTGTTTGTTAGAGCAAAAAGCGCGAACAGAATACGAATAGTCGTGGTAGGAGGAAGCTGATTAACAAGTTGTGGTCAGGCTGAATACGACTGAACAAATGAGAGATGCTGCCTAATCCAGCCCTCCCATTGCCGTGCACTCTATTTATGTTGCCAGCTGCTGTTTCTCCTCTGCAGTTGCTGCAAAAGACGATCCCCGACCCCAATGGCTAAAAATCATCAGTTCACCATAGGGTGGATCTCTCCCCTTCCTTTGGAAAAAGAAGCTGCAAGACTTGTCCTGGACGAAGAATACCCGCAAGAGGAAGTTCAATACCAGAATGCCTTCTATCTAGGCGGTCGCATCGGCAAACACGAGGTCGTCGTTGGAGTGCAGAGAAGAACAGGTCTCAGCGGGGCTGCCATCCTTGCCGAGAAGATGCGCGCTGGATTCCCCAACATCAAATACTTTCTCCTGGTCGGTATTGCCGGCGGCGTACCCCGCTACGGACCGGCTGGTGCGGTCTCCGAGGTCGTGCTTGGGGATGTGGTCGTCAGCTCTCCACGAGGCAATCACGGCGGAGTGTTGCAGTACGACAAAGGCGCATGGCAGGGTCAGGGGCGCCTGACCTTCCGCGGGCACACGAATGGCATTCCCGGAGATCTTATGGTAGCTGTCAACAACTTCCGCGCGGAAGGCTGGTCCAGGACCGACATCTCAGAGGTACTGAAGCAGATGCGTCTTAAGCTGGACGAGAAGCGACGGCATCAATACGATGACCCAAGACCCAGCCGTGATAGGCTATTTGAGGACAGCTATGAGCACAAAGGCACCGAGTTGGACGATTGCAAGGAGTGCTACGACGCGGACTGCACAATCCCGCGTCTTGATCGAGACGGAGCTACTCGGATGCTCGACGAGCCGCATGTCCATTTCGGCAATATTGCATCGAGCAATCAGCTACAGATCTCCGCCACGGAGAGAAACAGGATCCAGAAAGAGCACGGAGCCATCTGCTTTGAGATGGAAGCAGCAGGTGTTCTGGAAGAGTACCCTTGTGTGGTCGTACGGGGTATCTGCGACTATGCAGATTCTCACAAGAACAAAGGCTGGCAGCACTACGCAGCAGCTACAGCGGCTGCATGCGCAAAAGGTCTTTTATCCAAGATTCATGCAACAGAAGCTACAAACAGAGTGGAACCCGTGAAATTACCTTCCCCCCAGCACACATCTAATGTTACGTTCGGAGACAACAAGGGCTTCCAGGCTGGGAGTATCCACGGCTCCGTTAGCGGACAACAATTTGGATAAAGGAAGGTCATGTTTGGAGTACAGATAATCTAGTAATACATAACTTCTTTTCTGTGACGCTTGTTTGTGCACAAAAAACGTTGAGCGAGAAAATCCAGCCCTTAGCTCTCAGCCTTGCTCCTCAGCCAGGCAGCTACACAGAAAGGCAGGCCGACGCCCAGCCAGCGCTTCGCCGCGGATACCACCGATGCATACTCTATTGCTACGACAGTATCATGAGTCCAAGATACGTGCCGTTGCTCGATAAGGCGGAACTGTCGTTTTCGTCGTCCGAACCGGCCGTAGCGCTGGTGGCAGATCCGGTGATTTCGCAAGCCATCCATTCATACACGCACGCCTGCTTCCCCCCTCCCTCCGTCCTCTTCGTAGCTCGAAATGTCGATGTACAGATGCCTGACCCCGCCGCTCGTGACCTCTTCACGCGCAACGAGTTTCAGCATAGGCGGTAAATCAGGGCAGGGCGGTACGTTCTTCTTCTTCTTCTTCTTCTTCTTCTTCTTCTTCTTCTTCTTCTTCTTCTTCTTCTTCTTC
>JAGQEM010000275.1:0-35683 GCA_019202945.1 Corynespora olivacea
TTTAGGCGTTGTTGAGATATTAATATGTGATTTTTGCGATTTTTGGTGCGTTTTTGGGTGGCCCACTTACTGGTGTGGCCCACTTACTGATTAAACACGTTAGTCATCACTTGCGCCATGGAACGACTACCAAGTTTCCAAGAGTTATGCCAGGTCGGAGAAGTAGACAAATTATGGATCAGTAAGCTCAGCAAGCCCTTAAAACTTTGCTCCGCTGAGCAACATAGTTTTTGCCAGAGGTAAGTCGACGTGAAAAGACATGCTGCCCGGGTCATTGCTTCTTCCAATCATGAATGTCCCCTTACTTTATGGCGTGTCGTTCTAGAAGCTTATCTTCTTCTTCCTCGCACGATCACAAGAGAACTGCACAGCCTTGCGACTGACATTGTGGCGCGTAGGTCAGGCTTCAGCTACGCATACCTACCCCACCTGAGGCCTAATACGACAGCCTTGGCTCAGCACATTATCGACGTCTGCGACCCTCGATGCCATTACACGGTGCGGTGTATCCTTTCTCTACTTTGCTTTCGCTAATCTGCAAGATGCTCAGGTCTTGACAGACAAGACAAGACAATAACCGCACTATCTACCTATTGGGCTGCCGCGTCAAGCCTCCTGTGTCTCGTTTCTGCCACATAGACCTACTACATACCCACACGAAGCGATGCGTCTTTTAAAGTACAGAGAGGATGGAAAGCTCACCATCACCGAATTCAATGAGGATACGAAACCTCCTTATGCGATACTGTCTCACAGATGGGGGAACGATGCGGAGGAGGTAACCTTCGAAGATCTGACAAGGAACGTTGACGAGGGCAAGCCTGATCACAAGGAGATTGGCCACAAGAGCATCGGCTATACAAAGATTCGCTTTTGCGGAGAGCAGGCACGGCACGATGGCTTGGAATACTTCTGGATCGATACTTGTTGCATCAACAAGGCAAACAAGGCTGAATACTCTTCAGCTATCCAGTCTATGTTTCGCTGGTACCGCAATGCAGCTCGATGCTACGTCTACTTGTCAGACGTGCCTGCTTCACGTCGTGGAACTGTTGAAGAAGCGAGCCCGCCGCCATGGGACACAGACTTCCGAAAAAGCAAGTGGTTTACCCGCGGTTGGACACTCCAGGAGCTTCTTGCACCTGGCTCAGTCGAGTTCTTCACGAATGAGGGGGAAAAGCTCGGCGACAAGATATCGCTTATACAGCAGATCTACGAAGTCACGGGCATTCCGCGTCTGGCGTTGCAAGGAGCCCCTCTATCTCATTTCAGCGTCAGAGATCGATTGCGTTGGAGTGAGCACCGTCAAACAACACGTCCAGAAGATAAGGTTTACTCATTGTTAGGTGTCCTCGATGTTGACTTGGCACCTTGCTATGGCGAAGGTGCAGAGGGAACGTTTAGGCGGCTCAATGCCGAGATTGGGAAGCTAGAAAGGTGTATTCGAGCCATATACAATACAGATTCGCGCGACGACAAGAAGCGTATTGAGGATACAAAGGGCGGGCTACTAAAGGATTCCTACTACTGGATTCTGGACAACGTTAGTTTCCAACAATGGCACAAGGATCCACAAAACCGACTGCTGTGGATTAAAGGTGACCCTGGTAAGGGCAAGACGATGCTGCTCTGCGGTATCATTAATGAGCTGCATAAGTCAAAAACCAGGACGGACCTTGTATCATATTTCTTCTGCCAAGCCACCGACTCGCGCATCAACAGCGCTACGGCTGTACTACGTGGGCTGTTGTACATGCTCGTTAGTCAGCAGCCGTCACTCATCGCACATGTTCAAGAGAAGTACGGTTATGTGGGGAAGACCTTATTTGAGGATGCGAATGCCTGGGTTGCCTTGATTGAGATTCTCACCAACGTGCTGCGCGACCCAAGCTTAAACGCTACATATCTGATCATCGATGCGCTGGATGAGTGTATTACAGACTTGCCAAAGCTACTGGAGTTTGTTGCAAAGCAGTCGTCTGCATCTCCCCGCGCCAAGTGGATTGTGTCTAGCCGTAACTTGCCGGGCATTAAAGAACAACTAGAGCGGGCAGGGCACGAGATACCAGTAAGGCTAAGCCTTGAGCTAAATGCAGAGTCCGTGTCGGCGGCTGTAAACGTCTTCATCAAGCAGAAGGTATCTCAGCTGGCAGAGAAGAAGAAGTTCGATGCGCTGACCTATAACGCGGTATTGTCACATTTGACATTAAATGCAAATGACACCTTCCTCTGGGTAGCGCTAGTATGCCAGGACCTTCAAGAGACGGCAAGACGAAACGTGCTAAAGAAGCTGGACTCATTCCCACCCGGACTAGACGCCCTGTACAACCGGATGATGCAGCAGATTAGCAAGTCGGACGATGCTGAGCTCTGCAAGAAGATGTTAGCTTCAATTGTGCTCGTGTACCGTCCAATTAAGCTAGAGGAGCTGGTAGCCCTTGTCGAACAGCTCGACGACATAGCTGACGACCTAGATTCAGTGAGGGAAGTTATTGGCCTTTGTGGCTCTTTCCTCACCTTGCGAGACGACATCGTTTATTTTGTACATCAATCAGTCCAGGACTTCCTCTGCTCCAGATGGGAACACTACTTCGGTTCCCTCAGCAAAGAGAAAGTCCATCACACTATATTTGTTAGATCGCTTCAAGTCATGTCTAAAACCCTGCAACGGGACATGTACGGCCTAAAAGCATTTGGATATCCTATCAATAAGGTCAAACAGCCAGAACCTGACCCGTTAGCATCGTCGCGCTACTCATGCATCCATTGGGTAGATCATCTTTGCGACTCAAACGTCATACCTTTGGCAAATGATCTTCAGGATCGAGGCATTATCAATGTATTTCTGGAAGAGAAGTATCTGTATTGGCTAGAAGCTCTTAGTCTATGCAAAAGTATGTCAAGAGGCGTAGTATCAATAGCAAAACTAGAGTTGCTAGTTGTGGTACGTACTAAATAAGCAACTTTAATGTTCCCAATGCTAACACATAAAAGAGAAGGGGAGTTCAAACTCGATTTACCAAGCTTGTTCATGATGCGTATCGGTTCATCATGTACCACAAGGGAGCAATTGAGGGTAGCCCTCTTCAGGCATACGCATCTGCGCTGTTGTTTAGTCCAACAAGGAGCTTGATAAGAGAACTATCTCAACATGAAAAGCCGAAATGGATCAATATCAAGCCACTTATAGACAACTGGAGTATTTGCCTGCAGACGATCGAAGGGCATCCTAGCAGCGTCACCGCTGTAGTCTTTTCGCCTGATGGCAAGCAGCTGGCGTCTGCTTCCTACATGACTATTAGGCTCTGGGACGCAGGCTCAGGCGCGCGGCTGCAGACGCTCGATGTTGGCTTTGCCAGAGTTCTTTCTTTCTCCGACGATAGCACCTCTCTCGAAACTGATATAGGGTCATTTCCTATCTCAACCTCTTTTTCTAATGTTGCAACTGTTACCGAGCCGCAACCTCTACCTTCTATTCATGTGATGGGTCAATGGGTTAGTCGACACAATGAGCAGATTCTTTGGCTTCCTCCTGAGTATCGATCATGGATCTCTGCTACTTATGACAATATTGTTTGTCTCGGGAGTCTTTCTGGAAGAGTGAGCTTTGTAGAGTTTGTTCGCTAATGTTATCTAATTTGTTCTTGATCCCTCCTCATAGACATAACATCGATATATCATATAGAAGTAGCAGCTTATTTCATTGAGTAGAGACTAAGTAGAGTAGGGTATCTTAAGCACATACAACCAATCGTATCACACAAGCAGAACAGCTCAACCGTTCTGACCACCTCGCACCCATCCATCCTAATCAACCCTCCCACCTTACTTTTTCACTCTTTAGTACACCCACCAAGCCCACCGGCAACAGATCTCGCTCTCCGAGCTGCAGCCCATACCCACCAAACCTTCGCTGTATATCACCTGCATACAGACTAGCGATCCAACGCCAGTACGGCGTATCCGGTACCAGGTTCTGAAGCCCAATAATACCATTTGAGAGGTCACTAGAGACGGTCGTTTTCTCCTCGGGTGGGCATTCCAACAAATTGGTGTATGCCTTGTGTAGATGACTGGAAACCTCTTCGCGGTATCGTGTAAATTCGTCAAAGGTCATGAATGCCTCGTTGGCTTCAGCCTCGGTGCCTGAATCCTCATTCAAGGTTGAATACTTCATGAGCTTGGGCTTGTGTTCGCCAGAATCCCATGCTTCTTTCAGCTTGTCGTACTCTTCCTGCTCCTCTTCAAAGGCACGATCGATGCGCTCACCCGAGTTACGGAACGATTTCTTGTATGTGGCGAAGGCATCGATGAGTGGATTGCGCAACCCGAGACCGCCGAGTTCGACGGGGAAGTAGAAGAAGCCGTCTGGAACAGAGTCGTCGGTACCAAACCGCTCCTTTAGCATGCCACGCAGGTAGTCTGTCACGTTGGCGGTCCCCGCGTCGGCAAAGAGGCTGTGCTGAATATGCTCGAACGTCTCGATGATCATATCGTTGTGCTGACGCCCGAAGCAGTTCGCTGGCTGGCCAAAGTTTGCCGAGAAGAAGCGGCTGACGTAGCTATTCCAAGCTTGTACCCATGCCATCACGCTGCGACATGCTCCGAGTTGACGCCGTAGCTCTCGAACGTGTTCGTCGACTTGGGTGCGATCGATTACCCAGCGTCCAGCGTCTGCATCTAACACAAGGAAGCCCCATTTCACCTTACCTTGAGGGAGAGTAGAAGGTAAATCGCGTGCGTTCGCCTTGTCTGCAACGACGTGAGCTGATCCAGTTTTCTCTTTGTTCAGCTGCAGTCCCATGACGTCCGAGAACTCCTTCATAGCTTCCCAGGCTTGTAGGCAAGTAGCCTCCTGTCCCCATAGCCATAGGTCGTCATGAAAGCGGTGGATATTCGCGCCCTTGGTCCGCTTGTTGACCGCGAAGTCGAGACAGAAAAGCACAGCCTCACTGAGAGCATCGCTCAGGATATGCGACATAGGGATACCGCACTTGCGCACTTGAGCCTCAGCCCCTGGACCATCCTGCGCAAAGACCACCGGCGACTCAAGGAACTTCTTGAAGAAGCGTAGCCATTTCTCCGGAACACCAAAGAATTTCAGAACAGCGAAGATAGTGTCGTGAGGGAGCGAAGGACCAAACCATTTAAAGTCGGATTGAATCACGAGGAACTCTCCGTAGACTTTGGTGTTGAGCAGCATCTCAGTCGTAACGAGGCGTAGCATGGCTTGCTTGGTTGCATGCGGTGAATTCAATGACGATGAAAGCTCTTCTTGATCTTCCGCAGCGTAGTCGCGATAGTCATCGAAGGCATTGGTGGGTAATTGAGTCATGAAGTATTTTTCCTGGTACTCTCTGCGTCTAAAGTTGCGGACCGTGTCAGCTGTGCTGCTGGAGATGAAGTAGTCACGTCGCTGGCGCGCCTTGTTGCCCATGGACCGATAAGGCGTCTGAACCCATGCGCCGGAGTGGTAGAAGGAGGTAAAAGCCCCCTTCAAAGCTGCTGCCCACGTTTTGCCGATGAAGTGCAACAGAATCGCTTGGTGAGTCTCTTCGTCCATGTAAACGCGATACTTCCCATTCAGCTGACGCCTCATTTGTAGGGGCACAGGTGAGGGATCCCAGGCCCACTGATCCAGACCTTCCAAGTCCATATTCAGCACGTCTTGGAGCTCCGTCAGCACTGCCGGCTGGTTCAAGAGGTCTGCAAGTGCCTCGCGCTTCTTGCCCACGAGTAGATCCGAGTGGAGTACTCCTTTGATGCAAGACTTAAGCTTCTGGGTCGTGAAGCGATGATCAGGTGTGACCAAGTCATCGTCATCATCATCAGTACGCATGCGCTTGTTCTTTGGCGTCTGCAAGTCCGACTTGAAGTCCATGACGACCTTCATCGAATCTCGCAAGTTCTGTAGGGGCGACTTCTTGACCTTCTTTGCTTGTAGTATAGTCCCGAAAATGTCGTTCAGATAGGCATTGATCTTTTCCTGGTCGACCTTCCTCTCGATGAAGGCGTAGCTCTCCCATTCCCTACGCTGCTCGTACATTTCCTTGCGCCCCACGGGGTCAAAGTTGTCACTCATGTCCGTATCCGAGTCGGGACTCGTAGAATCGTTCGCGATTGGAGTCGATGCTGCAGGGTTTGGATGTTGGATCCATTCGATTACCAACTTCCCAAACAAAGCTGCGTACTCGTATTTGGAGCTTGCGATATCCAGTTCGTGCTCAAGCTTCGACTGCCAGTAGCGCAAAAGTGTACCCGATACCGACGGGTCATGTTTTGCTTGGTGAACAAAGAGCTCAAGGTTTCCCATGTAGATGTCTGACGATTTAGGTGTGATACCATGGAGCTCGAAGCCCTCAAGCAGCGCTTCCACCTTAGCCCTGGGATCCGATGCCGCCGCCACACCGGCCAGAATTGCCATCTTGTCGGCCTCAAACTTGACTTGATGTTGCGCGAGCTTGTCGAGTTTACGCTCGGTCACATGACGAAGGGTCGAAAGAACAGGAGCAGCCATGGTGTGAGAGGAAGTGTGGATGTAGTGATGGGGTCGAGTCAAATAGATTGCCGAAACTTCCGATGATAGAGACTTGGCCGCGAAAGTTAAATTTCTATGAATCAAGGACCTTGACACGGGGAGCTTGATGGAAAACATGATGGACGGTGAGAGTATTGCTCGTTTTATATTGATGAGGACTGCAAGGCAGCGATGATCATGTGGCGAGAAACCAACAAGCTCGATCCCGCTGCGCCCTTCATCGAATAGCAAACTCAAGACGCGACTAGAAGTGAATGTGCGAGTTGAGGGCGAGGGAGAAAGGGCGTGAGGGCGCGATGGCAGTTGTTGCCTTGCGCACGTCCCGATCACGCACCAAGCCTAGTTGAGTTAGCCTGATACTCGGTTTGTATATTGAGCCTTTGAATGTCATACGAATTAAATATAAACTTTGAATTCTTGCTTATTAGCTGATCTGACTTGACTTTACCTAACATAGACTAATAGAGAAAATCCCCCCTCTGGATTGCATTGTCAAGTCAACCGAGGTAAAACTCAAGTCAGGTTGACTTGCAGCCTGCTCTGTATAGTGTCTCGTAAACACCGACAAGAAACACTAATATATTGACTCGTACTCAAACAGCATTGCTATTTACGTTACTGGTTTTTCTCTTTTCAACCCAATTCATTACTCTCTTATATCTGCTTGGTGTCGCTAATATAAAGCACTCGCGTGTCCCGTCGATATCGACAAGGCACTGCATAGCGAAGAGCACGTTAAAGCATCAAGAAACTCCGACACTTTAAACGGCATTCGGATGCCTCGGTGGCAAAAAGGGTGCAGGTACAGGACAGGGAACCTCGTTGGGGTTTGCGGGCTCAACATAGTCCTTGTAGCCATTGACTCTCAGCCTCAGCTTCCTGCTCTCAGCATACACAACCCTTCTCATTCGGTTGGTGCTGCCGAGCGGTTGATGTACTTTCAAGCCGTGCCAACTATTCACTGTGATGCGGTCGTCCCACCATGTCCTGAACTCTGGCAGCCAGCTGTCTTGTGGTGGAAACTCGAGTGTCGCAATCTGTTCGAAAGGATATTTGTTCGGGTCCCACTCGATGCCAATGTCGTTGACAGGCTGCTCCTCGAGGTCCTGGAGTAGCTGAGCGCAGAAGGAATATGTGACTTTATTCTTCATATGGAAACTACGGAGCTCTTGCGAGATGATGTTGATGGGGTCTGATTCTTTGATCACGGAGCTTTCGAGCTTCTTTTGCTCCTCGCCGAGGGGAAAGACGCCAAATTTGGCTACGTAGTCGCCAAACCGATATGCGGACTGAGAGTATTCGGGCATAGCGACCACTTGGTCTCATTAGCTCGGACCTCTGGATGCAGATGATGAACCTACTGTGTTGACGAGGAAGCTGACTGCCTAGAGTCGCTAGATCGGCGTCCACACGCTTGGATTGCTCCTCGGCGAACTTGGGAATATCATTCCAATTCCTCTCCAGGGCATCGGCAATCTCGTATGTCGTTTGTGGATCCCGTAGCTCTAGGACCGGGTAGTTGTTGAAAGTCCAATCCTGCGTTTTCTTATCCTCGCCCCAGATCTTCTCCCCTTCAACCCCGAATATCTTCATGCCAATGCCTCGTGGCGCGGGAGCGTTGTCAGGAACGATCTTGGGCGTGAGGGAAGAGTAGCGCATGATCACATCGTATGCGCCCGGCTTCGCGAACATGCCCTGGGCGAGGTGGAGTGGAAGCTTGTCATGGACAATGAACTTTCCCATGACACACTACTTTCCTGTAAGCTTCAAAGGATTTTTGGGGGGCATCTACTTACGCCTTGTGTCTTCAAATGCGTCCCCCTTAGGCAGTGCATGTGCTCATTGAAGTTCATCATTTGGAAGCGATTGAATTGGTCCGAGACTGCTTGAATCTTCTCTTCCTCGCCATCTGGAACCACTTCAACGCATTCAGCATCCCACCTGATATACTTGCCAGGTGCCGGCTTGTTTTGACCGCCCGCTTTGACCGTACCACTCGCGACTTTACCGTTGTGGATATTCTCGATCTTGTGGTGAGTAGCTGGACATGTTGTCAGGTTAGCCTCGTTCATGGCTAATTGCAATAATATGTATGCAGGATATGTGTGCAAGCGATGGAGGAAGTTGCCAATTGCAATGCTCTTATGCAACCCCTCGTACACCTCGACTTGTCAGCATAGTTAGTGTCCATGAGGCCGATATGATGGCGATTTATTCTCATCCATACGGTACGAAGTTCCGTTTGAGTATGCAAGTCAAGGATGCGGGGTATCTTCGTAGTGGTTGCAACAATTTCAGTTTCCAGATGGCGACCTGACGCTAACTCACGTCGATGGCGTAGATCTCATTAGAGCACCACGCTACCCCAATCTTGACAGAGTTTTGCAGAAGCATGCTTCGACTCTCTTCAGTTGATTGGAGGTGAGGAATTGAGGATAGTGTTGTTTATAAATGGGGCTGAGATGAATACCGGTACATAGGATGTGCGGAGAAGGGCTGGGTTGCAGCTTCCGATGGGAGAATCTCAGCTAGACTAGCTGCCGACAAGCGTTCCACACACTTCAAGTGCTCTGTGGGAACCAGATTGCATGTAAGATTTTATTGGTCTGATCGCGACCTTTCTGATGTAGGCTTTTCATCAGAGATACTCATATGCTGCCGACACCTCTTCAAACAGAAATGTGCGATTGATGATTTGGACTTCCACCACGTTTGACAAAATCGGTGTCACTGATTTATCTAAATGCAAACGGAACATTTGCGCAGTTGAATCTTGAGAGTAGAAAAACGTCAACAATCTGATCTTCATCAACTGTGGTGTGGCTTTGGGCTCCTCCATACTTTGCTTTCTTGTAGGTAAAAACCGTAGTCTCGTATACTACACACTCGCCCACAGCGACGTTGTTGACGCCAATATTAGGTGATTCAATTACACCTGCGATAGGACTACCTAGTGGTAGAACACAAGGGCATTCCATCTTAATAATTACTGACTTGCTAACCTCCGAGAACGTAGTTGTTTCTCTAGTGGAACTTGATGCCGTGAAGCCCAAAACGAACCTCATCACCGTGAACACGCGTAAAAGCCTCCACACCTCAAAACATGGAGAAAAAATTGTTTCCGAGAAATAGGCCGTTGGACAGTATATAATAAGAGATCTATCCTCTGCACAATTCCACCGCCACTTGCACACCCGAAACACCCTGCCCACTACCATTCGCCGCCGTGCATGTCGCCCAAGCAACAAAACTATCCGACACAGAACTTGCATCCATCAACATAGCAATCTCGTCATTCCGTTCTACAAACTCCATAGTAAAACCCTTACTCGGAGTCGTATACCATCAAACTTGGCGATGCGTCGACCACGCACCGGGGTTGTTTGTCTAGAAAGTAATGGTCAAAGTGCCCTAAAGCAGGTAGGTAACACATGGATAAAAAGAAATAGCATCGGAGACGTCGCAAACACGACTCCTCGCGTAATGGGAAATTCTGGATACATGACATGTTTCTGAATATCGTGTGATCACCACAGACGCTGCCTTGGAAGAAAGAGGTATGAAGGACTGGACCATTCGGGTGGTCAAAGTAAGAGGGATGACCATAGTAAATGTGAGGTCATATGCACCTGCAGACGGCATTAAGGTAAGCCTGAAGCCTTTACGAACTCCAACCAAGCTATGATACAGAACCAAGACCAGTTTGCGCACCACTCTTCTATTTCTAGGACAAGATTGTGTGTTGCATCTTTTTGGAAGAGGTAGTCGGAAAAGAAAAGACGTCCTCCTGAAATCCTTTAAGGACCGAAACATTCAAAAGCTGAATAAATGCCCCCGCTGATACCCATACAAAGAAAGGTGTACATTGTGCTCGTGAGAGACCATCCAATAGAAATTATCCGAGGACGGGAAGATGGAAAGCCTCGATAAACGGCCCTGCTGATGCCCACTCGAAGCAAAAAAAAAGACCAAACCAAACCCAATCTTGTCCACCATCCAATTCACCGAAACTCCCCCAGCTTTTTGGCAGTAAGATGGGAAAAAAATTGACTCACCATACATCCAAAAGTCCGTCCGTACATATAATCATGACCTTGACGCCGATCCTTGTATAATGGGATAGACCACCATTCCTCCAAATGAGCCGTAAATGTGTGGTAAATGAAACGCCCGGAGTAATGAACTTACCAAATTGTATACAGAGATTTTTCCATGTGTTGCACCACCCTCCACTTCACTCCAGCTCGACCCTGCACATGACGGCGACGCCGTTACGGACATGACGAAGAACAGGCTCTCCATCAACCGCAGAAGCCCGGTACCATTTCTCGATGGCTGGAAACTCACCAGGCTTGAGGTCGAGCAACAACTTCTTGAAGAACGTACGCTCCAGTGCCAGCTCAAGCAAGGCGCAGACCCAAGATGACGACAAAGGCGAGGCTCGGAAGATCGTGATGTCTTCGATAAAAGCTGGAATTGTCTCGTGGAACAACTGATTTTGCGTAGCGACCACAGCCTCCTGAGGAAGTCGCAGACGCTTGAGCTGCTTGTATTTAGCCAGCGATGTCATGGGTCCGACAAAGTCCAACCACTTCTTGCCGTATCGGAGATCAAGTTGAATGTCTAGCTCCTCGAGGATTGGCGCCAGTGGCTCGAGTTTGGTGATGATGGTAGCGAAGCTTCCGGCTCCCGCACTGTTGCCGGAGATGACGGGATAGTAGGTGCTACCCGGCGAATCCAACATGCTGTTCGACAGCGTGAGCTGTAGCCGAGTCAAACTCTTGAAATCTGTGAAGAAGTCACAGACATCCAAGTAAGAGCTGGAGTCCTGGAGCACACGGGTGGAGCAGCGGATGTGGACGTCTGACAACTTTGATACGACTATGTCAGGTGACATACGAAACTGATCCGTACCCGGTATCTCCAAGTATCGCAGGTTCGACAGACCTGCAAACGACCAGTCGGTCAGGTCTCCACCATCTCCGCGGATGATGAGATTTGTCAATGACTTCAGCCCAGGGATGCGTGTGAGGTCGTCCGACGTGAATTTGACAAAGAGGGCGTCGAGGACCGAGGCCTTGTGCAGAAGGCTTCCGTTCTTGTATAGTGGGGCGTCTTCGAGACAACGGTAGCTCGCATTCAGACACTCCAAGGATGGAAGCAGAGCGATGAGAAGTCCTGCCCAGCTGAACCACGCGTCGTTGTTTGTAATGCCAAGTGAGTCCCAGAAGACACGCACCTGGTCCGCGATTGCTGTCTGCTCCACGAAGTAGAGGCTGAACGGATTCGGCACGTCGATATCAAGGGACTTGACATTGTATGCCAGGTCTGGACGTGCCAAGAGTGTCCTAGCTAGCTCTGATATTTTTCGGACGTTATCAGAGCCTCGAATCTCGATGGCGGGCATAAGAGCTGACTGTGCGATCAAGGTGGAGCTTGGACTCACTCGTCAGCAAGACGGGCAAAGCGAAGTGTTGTTACTTGTAGCCTTGACTGTGGCTGCGTCTTCGGGGGATCATGCACAAGTACATACCGTTTAGAGGCGAGCGCCAAAGCCTTGAGATCCTCGGTCTTCGGCAGATCCGACACAACCTTGAGCAGAAGCTCGTCCGGAATCTCTGTGAACTTTGCCATGGCGGAGTGGAGGTGATTTGGAGAGGTTGAAGGTAAAAGAGAAGTTGAAGAGCGGGAGGTGCCGGCTTTTATATTGTAGTAGCGTCTGACTAATTATAGACCTTTACCTTCACACTGACCGGGACAATCGCCCTCACCGCTTATCGCTCCCAATGCCAGCTCCTACGGGACAGTTCGGTACATTATCTTGCCAAGCAATTTTCGCGTATGCAGGCAGATAGCTGTTTGTAGTGAAGCTCTCGTCCATGTAGTATGACACCAGGCTTTTTGAGTAGTTGCCACCTACATCTGGCTGGTTTAAGGCACTGATGATATAGCTGGCGATAAAGTCTAGGAAGACAAGATCGACGGTTGCGGGGGTCGATCCGTCTGTCGGGAAAGACGCGTTTGCTTGCAGATCGTTAGGCTGCGAGTAGTTTGGGATTTTAGCGTGAATCGTGTCGTCGCCGTCGTCACCAAAATCGTCGACTGTGATATACCCGTGTGAAGGCTCGGTGGACTGTCGACGGATAACACGTCCCTTTGGCTTTGACCGCTTGTGCATCCCGTCGAAGGAGTGTAGCAGCGGGGGGTCAATGCAGGTGTCTCTGTCCGCGATCACGGGCGAGAAGTTGAAGTCCGAAGTCGAAAGATCCCGCTTCTTCTGGAACGGGCCCGCATTCAGAATGTCCAACACTTTGGAGGCCTGCTCGTAAGGGACGTCGGCTATGAACTGGAAGGCGTCTTTGAACGGTGAGACGATGAAGGAATCATCGTAAGTGAATGGTCCTTTGGCAAGATCAAAGCGCACACTACCAGTGTTGATAATGATGAGACGAGGAGTGTCTTTGCGAGTCTCGTTCACGACGACAGTTGATAACGCAGTCTGCAACAACTGGAACAAGTTGCCATCTGCTAGGAATGGCTTGCAAAACTGACAATAAGTTTGAGGTGCACAACCGTAGAGGTTGGTCAGATTAAGCTTAGTTCGAGCAGCTGTTATCTCAGATGTAACAGCGAGTCCTTTAGGAGAATCGAAGGATGTTGTATATTGCTGACTACCCTCGGCATGGTAGGCGAATGTGAGACGATTCCAGTCTAGGTATCGACGCGCATATCGGAGGTCTGAAGGAGTAGTGGAGCTAGGCAAGGACGCACTTGCTGTTCCCGTACTGGCAGGTGGGATGGCGCTGCGAGTCGGATTTGGCACTCCCTTAGGATTCGTCGAAGTACAGTTGGAGGACTTGATACCTGACATTGCAAGCCATCCTAGGGTTTCGCAGTAGCGGCCGGATTCAAGACCAGTCGCCTTGTTATCGTACACGACAAAATCGCGGATATGAGTGTGACCACCAAAGCCTTGGATGGGTACATCAGGTCGCATCTTTCGAATGGTGCTGAAGACTGTCCCGAAGGTGGATGAGCTGACGGTAGTGCGTACCGGGTTATGACCGATCACTACAAAGAGGTCGATCGGCTTGGTGTAGTTGACGGCCTCCAGGAACCAGGGCTCTTGGACCATGGATGCAGCCTTGATAACCTTGGAGACATTGGAGTTACCGGTAAAGTCAAACAGAACGCCGAATGCCATGATTCGGAGTCCTTGCTCGGTGGTGAAGTATCGATATTTGTGGCCAATATATTCATAGTTGGCGGTGGCCGGGTTAACTATCTGCACATTGCTAGTGAGATACCTGTCGCCATACACCTTTGAGAAGTTGCTAAAGGTCTCGTAGGCAATCTCGGTGACGTAAAGCTCGTGGTTGCCGATGCTCAGCAGGTCGTAGTCCACGTTCTCCCAGATGGCATTGGAGATGTTGCCGTTCACCTTGGTAGCATCGCTCAGGCCAGCGCCGTCGTGCAAATCCTACAATGGAGCGTCAGCCAGCCCAAAACAAGTGGGACGAGTTGCACGTCCGACAACCTACCCCAGTATCGACCAGCAACAAGTCGACGCCCAGGTTTCGCGCCTTCTTCTTCATGGCCTTGGTAAAAGAAACATAGTCGCCCCAATCAGCGCCATAGTTCTGCTCCTTGATGTGACCTTCGAGCCAACCATGCGTGTCGGTGGTCTGCAGGAAGTTGACCTGGCCCCACGGCAGTGGCCCACGAGGTCCCGAAGTCGCATTTTGCGCATCCGGCTGCATACGCCTCACATTCCGCGTCAAAACCACGTCGTGCTCAGGCTCGCCATAGCAACTGTGCGACTCTCCCTCACAGGCCAGGGAGGGGTGAAAAGCTACGGCGAGCGCAAGTAGCGTTGCGGACAGCATCATGCGCGGCGAAGGCGTAGGAAAAGGAAGCGAAAGGGGGAAAGTGAAAAGAAAAGGGGGGCGCGCGCACCTTTGAAGACCCGGCAACCGGGTTGACGATATCTTTCAGAAACAGAATATCTAATGACGATAGGCAATGCGGAGATAAGCTCGAATAGGCCCAAGCAGGCATAAGCACAAGCAAGCAATACGCAGGAAACGTCCAAAGCTCGGCACGAAGCTTGAGGATGGGAGATGCACCTTCCTAAGACGCACTAGTGAGCGGGCCTACGTCAGCCACCTCTTGCACGTGCCATCGTTCTCTGCTCCATTCGCGCCACTTTTGCTCGTCGGATGGACATCGGAGCAATCAAAGCGCCACGATCCGCCATATCCAACGTTATATTCTCAAACTCCACCGAAAGCGAATGCCTCGGATTCGACGTAACCAGATTCACCCAATCAGGATACCCTCAAGCAGTCATTCTTCTTCCATGCGATTTGAAGAGATGATCTCTGCGGCAGTAAGCGATTTGACGGCGGCAGTGGTTGTCGTGGTAGAGGGAGATAGACGGTTAGTGCCTCAAGCGAAATGTTGACGGCTGGGGTGGGTTTGGGGCTGGTACGGCGGCGACGATGACCGGGGCAGCGTTGGGCGCAATCGGTCGATGGCATAGCTGTTGAAACGTTTGGTGGTTATATTAGTGGCGGTGGTGGTTGTTGGCATTGCTATTTGTAGTAGTCCAGCTGGCAACTTCCGAGAGAGTGAAGCTTTGTATTGTATTCAGAGGAGACAGGGTGAAAGATAAAGATGTTGATGTTCCATACCCATAGTGAAGTTTAACATCATCGTCGAGAAAGCGTGCATGATCTGGATGGCGGAGTCATAGTAGTATAATGAACGAGGATACGAAAAGTCGGCATAATAAGCGTCGATTGTTAAGCAACAATATATACGGATCGAATCCAAAGAATATATAGAATGAAGTGTCCCTGATAGTATCCCGTTATCCCGGGGAACTACCTAACAGGTGAATACAGCTGGTCCGGGGACAGTGTACGTCTGAGCCTTGTACGAGTCGTACGTGATGCCAGCATCAGACCCTTTATAAGCACCGGGGAAAGCGACGAGACCGCTGGGGGTAGCAGATCCGCTTCCGCTAACCTTGAGCTGGTGGCAGCCAGGATAAAACTGGGCACCAGGGTACGCATAGGCAGACTATGTTCCATTAGCTTGTTGATGCTATGAGTGGGGGGGAGCCGCGGGGCTTACGTGAAGAGCGATGATTTCGTGACGGACGAGGTAGTAACCGGGCTTGAGACATTGAGGAATCGTGTACTTGACAGAGGCGCCCGCCTTCATGAGGGGCGTGTCAGCCCAGATGTCGGAGGTGCCTTCGCGACCCTCCTCCTTGACCTTGAACCACACAGCACTGTAAGATGTTAGTGTCGATCACTCTTGAGAGTTCGAATCACGTACTCGGTACCAGGCAGATAGGCGTTGCAACCCGTGTCCGGGCACCTGGCCATGTATGTGACGAGAGGGCCGACATGGCTCTCGGGCCAAAGAGTCCAACGAAGGGTGACATCGGACCCAGCAGCAGCCTCAGCGTGAAGCGAAGCAGGCTTCGAGCCGGAGATACCACCTTCTGTGTATCCGCCGCATTGGAGATCAGCGTACGTGATATCGGTCACGGGGCCGTTGCCCTGGATCTCGCGGGAGATACGTGGAATAGGGGTGCTCTGGTATGGGTCGGAGTACGGTTGGTAGAAAGTGTAAAGCTGACCACCAATTGTAGCATTGTCGACATAACCGTGTGCGGCGACTGCGGCAGCAAGGCCGAGAGTAGACAGAAGGTACTTCATGTTGAAAGTTTTGAAAAAAGAATGACGATCCTGCGTTGAAAAAGCGAATGTAAAGGTAGGAACAGGCAAAAGAACGACTTCAAGTACTGCAGTGCTGGACGGCGTGCACGAGAAAGGAAAAATGAGAGCCGTCTTATATATTAATGCCTATGCTGGGCGATATCCAGGGAGGAGTGTTGGCACCACCTGTTTGAAACAGCCATGGAATATTACCTACGGGAGATGGTGAAGGAGAGAGAATAGATTAAACGAAACGCGCTAGCGGATACTGAATCGTTCGGAGCCGTTGTGCTCATCTTGTTGGAGGAAATAACAGACGTCGACGTAAAGAAAAAGAGTTGAGGTAGGAAAGCATGGTCTGGGTTGGTGGTGTTGTCGGTCGGCTGACTGTTCTATGGCAGGCATATAGAGTGAAAGAAGGGCCAAAGAAGCGGACCCGAGGGCGAGAAGCCCTCGCTTCCAGAGCTTGCGGAGAACGTGTGGTGGAGTCGTGAAACACGACTCTGCTTGGTTGCAGGAAGCAGTTTTCATTTCAAGTGATTGGTGGAAATCTCAACGTTTCTCCACGACGTCTCAGATGGCCGATCACACGTGATGCAATAACAGTCCGTGCTACGTCGCTTCGGCTTTGAAGGGTCCAATATCGAGCCGCATCCTTGGGTCATGTAAGCGGAAAAGAAATTGGATGTTTGCATAATCTATGCTCTGAGCGAGGAGTCTACATATCTACTAGGTATGCAGGAAGGGTTTGGGTCAAGGGGCTCACTCACAAAACACTCGCCATCACTTCTGCGCCCACCCGGGGCCCGCCTCGCAGCTCTCGGCTCCCTCTGGAATCGGTACCACGGCGCTCCTGGTATAGATGTGCATAGCGCCCTTCCAGTCCAAGCCCTCCAACAAGCCGCCCTTCACGGCGACCACCTTTGGATCTCCGCCGTCAACAACATGAGCGTGCAGGATGCGGCTTCCACATTCCTTGCAAAAATAGCATTTCTGTTCTCGTCCGCTTTCGCATGTGCGCGAGAAGTAGGTGACACTGGGGTGGTCTTGGACGCTGAAGAAGGGGAAGATGGCGGAGGTGCCAAAGGCGCTGGCGGACTGTTTGCGGCAGTCGGTGCAATGACAGTGGTAGAGACGTATAGGCGTATCGGTGGGTGTGTCGAATTGGACTGCACCGCAGCTACAGGACCCTTTCATGGTGATGATAAGTAAAGCGGCAACGAGGCCACGTGCCAGCCTACTTCCACTTGGCAATCAAAATGCCTGACGGGTGCTCAAAACCAAATGATTGCGAGCATGTGAGCATCGAGCAGTCCTCAGGCGCAGTTGGCATCACACAAAGGGAAAGACGGACGGGGGATGTGCAATGACGAAGCCGCTCGAAGCTTCCTGGTCCGAGCTCTCATCCCACTTGAACCCCACCACTACGCCTTCCTCGGGCATCAGAGAGCGGGCGCAAAACAACAGCAACATCTTCCACCTCCCTCCTCTTCACCACCACTGCACTTCCCGCCATCATGGTGATCAACTACAGCAAGTGGGTACGTAGGCCATCCCCCCACTTGATAGCCCTGCCTCACACGTATAGGACGCCCTCGAGCTCTCCGACGACAGCGATATAGAAGTGCACCCCAACGTGGACAAGAAATCCTTCATCCGCGCAAAACAAGCCCAGATTCACCAGGAGCGCGACCACCGCCGGCACCAGATCAAGACGCTCAGGTACGAGCGCATCATCAACGATGGCTTCACCGAGCGCATCGACCGGCTGCTCACAGCCTTGAAGTCGCACAAGGACAAAACCGATGGCGGCGCGGACGAAGGAAAGACAGACCAGCTGATCTTCCAGAGCATGATGGAGGGTATGATGGCGAGCGGAGAAGACAGGCCGCCGCCGGCGCCCGAAGGCGTGCATGAACACATCAAGGACAAGCCGACGTATCCGCAGATGATTGCCAGTTTGATCGACGAGGTCAAGAAGGAGGTCGATGCGGAGAAGTACAAAGGCCAGGACCAAGGCGAAGAGAGGAGCAGACTGGACCAATTCATCGCGGGGCTGGAGTCACATCGCGCGCGCGTGGTAGATTTGCAGAAACAACTCCTCGCAAAACTGGCAGAGCTAGAGAAGGAAGACAAGAAACACATCACCAGCGACGACATCCACGACGGCTTCAATTACTCCAACGTCAAACAACAACCCGGATCTTCATCGTTGACCACGTCAGCGGCAGGCAAGAAACCAGAATCGACGGTTGAGCTCCTGAACGCGCCCACCCGACCCTCGGCTACACGCACCGACACAGGCCAGTCCTCAGGTGCAGACGCCGACATCGAAGAAGGCACCGCCATCGACGACGACAGCGTCGAAGCCTCCCCGCTCGCTAAACAGTTCGCAAAGATCCCGCGCGGCGAGTGGTCAACCTGTTTCAGCTTCCTCAACAGCAACCCTCAGATACTTTCGGAAAAAGAGACCGACGGTCTGCTGGTCGAAGCTTTCAACTCGGAGCTCGAAGGAAAGGCCAAACACGCGAAGCAATGCGTATTCGCGGGGCTGTTGTTACAGTACTGCAGGCAGCTTGGTGGAAAGGACGGTGTGGCCATGTTCTTTAAACGCGTGCAGACGAAGGACCATCAGGCGAACAAAATGTTCACGGATGATGTGGACTCGACGTACGCGCGGATACGCACGCGCGCGGCCGAGATAAAGAAGGAGCGTGAAGAGAGCGGAGACGGTGAAGGCGTCGAGCAGATTCAACTCCACGCCGTGGACCCCAACACACAAATCAACATCTCGGTCCCCCCCGCAGAACCCACATCCACAGACCCGGAGGAGCAAGCAGTAGAGAAGGCCGCTCGGGCCATCTTCGACGCGTTCCCGCCGGGACTGCAGAGGGCGCTGGAAAGCGCGTCGTTGGATGAGGTGAACAAGGTGTTGGCAAAGATGAGTGTGGACGAGGCCGAGGAGGTGGTGGAGAAGCTGGGACAAGGCGGCATGTTGAGTTTGGAGTCGGGAGTGGTGGATGCGACGACGGATGAGGGGAAAAAGGTTATGGAGGAGATTGAGCGGACGCATCAGATGCCTGGGAAATCGTAGGGTGGCCTGGGAGGAGTTCAAGTGCATCAGCGAGCGATGGAATGAGGTATGACTGTACTGTATAGGCTGCTCTACTAGTGGTGTCCACGAATTCCGTACCTTTCACACACTGACCCATGTCTTCGAAACCAGCTTTAGATGAGATCCCCCAGATTCGAATCGATCCCCTTCATCTCATCATCTGCCGCAAACACGGCAAACTCATCCTCGGCCGCACTCCGACTCATCTTCCGCTTCTTGGCAGACGACGGTCCCACCGCGACGCCATTGTACTCATCCTGCCTGGGGTGGGTCAAACTGCGCAGTAGATCAGCTCCCAGAATCGCATTCGCCGAGCCAATCGCGGTTTGAGCGGCCGAGTTCGTGGTCGCGCCAGGGGGAGCAGGGACGGACACGGGTTCAAGAGGGTTGGCCGGTGGCTCGCGGAAGACATCGTCAGGAACATCTGGCACATCTGGGCGAGGAGAGCCGACGGGTGTGAAGGACTCCATGGGCGGAGGGGTGAGTTCTTCGATCTGCGGCCGCTCGTGGGAGACTGGGGTGAGACTGAGTGGTGCAGCGGAGATGGCATTCGTGTCGGCGGCCGAGAGGCCCCGGATGATTGCATCCTCCACCTCGTGCTTGCGGCTGTCGATGGCAATCTTGCGGTTTGTCAGGTCCATCAGCTGCGCTTCCTCTTGCCCCAACTTTGTCTTGTTCGTCTCCAAGAGCTTCTCCAAGCCGGCTATGAGCTCTTTCCGGGCTTTGATGCTGTCCGAGACGGCATTCTCCGCCTGGGCAAGCTTCTTCAGAAGGGCACCGAGAGCGCCTGCGTGCACGGGGGCAGTAGGCACAGGGGTGTTCGGATCAGTGAGCTTCTCGTAGTCCTGGTTCGCCGTCGTGACGGCGGGTTTAGCGTTGAGATCGGCCTTTTGCAGGGCGGTCGCAAAAGGCTCGACGGGCTTGAGCTCGGGCGGAACAGCAGCGCTGGAGAAGAGGGACCCCCCGAGTGCGGGCTTTCGACTTGTTCGGGAGCGGTCGATTTCTGCAGCAGGGTCAGCACTCGGCCGCACCGTGGGAAGAAGGTGCTCCTATCCATACCGTTCAGCGCCCGCTCGATCTCATCCTGGATCGGCGGCCGGAAGACACTTCGCTGCCTCCACACTTCGACAACGCGTCGGATCTTGTTCTGGATGTCAGGACCCGAGCCCTTGTACGCGACCGAGGAGCCTTCCACGATGATGGGGTCAAAGGCTTGGAGGAATTCCGTCTTTTTGCGGATCTTGGCCTGCTGGGCGATTTCTGCAGCCGTCAGCGAGAGTCGTGGCGAGACGGATGTGGGTTGAACTGGATACGCACCATTTGCGAGGTAGATGAGGGTCAGCCTCTTGTTCGCAGGCGTTTCTTTGACGCGCTGCTGCCAGAGCTGGGCAATCTTGCTGGCGTGTCGCCTGGTCGCAGTCAGTCACATGCGGAGTCGCAATCGCAGTCGCAGTCGCAGTCGCAGTCGTAGTCGTAGTTTGGCAAGCATGCAGCAAGATGCAGAAACCGAGGTTCATGGTCTTGCGGATGGATGCAAGTATGGAGGGAGAGCATTACCTGTGGAACAGAATCCACTGGCCGACCGTCGAGATGGAGTCCTGCGTCTCATTGAGAGACGCCAGCCTTGCCTTCAGGCTGTCTTCGGTGAAGGCCATTGCTGTGTCACGTCACGGCGTAGTCTCTCTTCGACAACTGACGCGATAGAAGCTTCCCACGCGACTGCCCTCGCGCCTTGGGAGTGTGTGAAGCGTCGAGCGTGCCTACACGGCTCCAGGGAGGACAGATACAGACACCGACACAGGCGCAAACGCAACACTATGCCGTCCGTACAGCGTCGAGACTACCGCGAACGGCTGCTGGTGCAGTGTGGGAGGAGGAACGAGAGGGCGGGTGAAGCTCCAGCGGTGCAGGAGCTCTTGTCAGCAGCGCCTCGGCCTTTTGTTGTTCCGCATTCCGCGTCCCTGTCCGTCCTTGTCCCCGTGCGTGTCGGGCGCAACACCGCAACCGCCCAAACTGTCTAACTGCCTCTTTCTCTCCTCACGCTGTCCGTCCAACCAACCCGCCTCCCCCCGCGCTCTCCTCGCTCCCCCAATCCACCCGCAAGCATCATGGCTGACCGATTCCCCTCGTTGGACGACTTCGACGCCGGTAAGCAGCAATCGAACCCCCAGACAACAACGCAGCCCAGGGTGCTAAACAATTCCAGGCCAGACGGAGCCGCGCGGCGACGGCAACGGCAACAACACCAACATTGACTTCACGGGCGACGACGCCGACGATGCCTTCCTCAAGCGCGAAGAGGCCCTCCTGGGTGCTGACGCAGCCAACTTTGCGACTCCCAATGACAGGCTGGCCACAGTCGAGGACGGCGACGATGATCTGCTGGGCGCGGATGGCTCGTTCCCGGCAAACAACGGTGCGGAAGACATGCTGGGCTTCGAGAGCTCGTTCCCCGCCATCGACACGTCCAATGATGTGGGTTGCGCCTCCCTTCTCCACTTGTCCTCGGACTCGACCAAGAGCTTGGTACGGGGACGGGGACGGGGACCGATGCTTGTGTTTGCTCACGCTTCATTGTGTCTATGCAACCCGAAACAACAAATATACTGATGGCAAATCAGCACATGGCCCCCGGCGGCACCATCACCGGCTCCACGCTCCCGTTCCTCCCCGGCCAGCCTGCCCCCTCCTTCACACCCCTGCGGTCAGATTCCCCCGAGCCCGACGTCATCCGTGAATGGCGCGAACGCCGCGACCTGGCGATTGCCCATCGTGACGAGGTATCGGCGGACCGCAAGCAGAAGACCATTGAGGAGGCGCGGCAGAACATCGACGACTTCTACGACAACTACAACAACAAGAAGGAGAAGGAGGTGGCCAAGACACGGAGGGAGGCTGAGGAGTTCCTCGAAAATCGCGACGACACCACCGCTGGAGGCACCAGCTGGGAACGCATTGCGAAGCTGGTGGATCTGAGCGGCAAGGGTGTCAAGGGTGGTGCGTCGGGTGGTGAGAAGCAGCGGTTCCGGGAGATCCTGCTCAGTTTGAGGAAAGACGAAAAGGCTCCCGGTGCTACGGGGTACTGATGGATTTCCGCCAGTGCGGCGTAAAGTGCGGCTAAGGACGGTGAAGAGGTCCGATATGGTGGGACAGCAAAGGCATACCCCGTCGATGAGCGATACAGCGCACACGATGGCAATGTGCCTTGGTGACGGCAGAAGATGGAGTGTCTTGCTTGGGCGTCTGGGATTGGCTTCATGGCTACGGCTTGGAGTTACGGGATGGATAGTGACGGCGATCTTCCATGCAATTGTATTACCATCTCTCATCAGCGGCCCGCTTCCTTCCTTCCTTCCTTTGTATATGTCAACAGACTGCGCTGTCTGGGATAGGGGCGAAAAACACGAGACCATCCATTGATTCTATTCACCGTCATTCACATACACAAGCTACTTTCATTTGTCTCGCTAACCTACCCGCGAGGGCGCCGTCTTCAAAAGTTTTTCGCCTGCACCTCCTCGCTCGAATGCGTCCGCTTCCCATTCCCACCCGCCATGACCTCCTCGTCGTAGGCGCTAGCCTCGTTATCACTGTCGTGATACGCAACAGAGATGTCCTCGATCTCGTCGCCCACCTCGAGCCATCGATCGCTCGTCGCGGGAATGGGGAAGAAGTGACACAATGTCCAGTACATCAGTCCACTGACCAGGAAACCCGCGAAAAAGTTGAGGTCGTAGATGTGTCGTGCACCGATGGGAACGTCGCGACCGATCGCGCCCGCGAACCCAACGACGTTGATGAGGATGCCCGAGATGTAGGCGGCGTAGCCACGCCAGTGGATGCCCCAGGTGTAGTAGTACGGGCCATTGGATTTGCCGGAATAGAGGTCGCGGATCTGAAGGTAGCCCTTGCGGACCCAGTAGTAGTCGCATATCATGACGCCGGCGATGGACGACAGGAAGACGGAGTAGGCGGAGAGGTAGGTTGTGAAGCTGTTTGTGCTCTTGAGGAGGTTCCAGGGACACATGACGAGGCCGACGAGGGCGCAGATGTAGCCGCCACGGCGGATGTTGATCCAGCGCGGCGCGAGGGCGGTGAGATCGGTGCCGGCGGAGACGGAGTTGGCGGCGATGTTGGTGCCGAGCTGGGCGAGGGTGAAGGCTGCGGCGATGACGAAGACGCCGAAGCGCTGGCCGCTGCCCTTGTCTTCCCCGAGGAACTTCTCGAGCAGGTCGAGGGGGTTCCAGATGGGGTCGCCGCCGAAGATGACGGTGGAGGAGGAGCCGACGATGATGCCGATGAAGGAGGTGACTGCGAAGCCGAGCGGGATGGTGATGAGCTGCGACCAGAGTGCGTCCTTTGGCTTGCGGGCGAAACGCGCGAAGTCGGGGTCGTTGACGATGAGGGTCGCGAAGTTGGCGATGGCGGACATGATGCCGCGGACCATGAGCCAGCCCAGCTCGGAGCCCTTTGCGCTGCCGGGCTGCTTCACGATGGGGCCGATGCCCTTTGCGCGGACGACCGCCCAGATGAAGAACGCAACGCCGGCCGTGGGTACGAAGTACGCCTTCACCGTGAAAAGATGGCGGATCTTGTGCACGGGGAACCAGATCGCGGGTAGGGAGCCCAACCAGAAGAGGAAGAAGGAGACAAAAGCGACGGTGTTCGTTCCAGAGGAAGGAATGCCGTTGTGAATACCACCGGCGCCCGTACCGTCATCGTTGCGCCAGTTGTTCCAGATGCTCCGGATCATGAGATAGACGCAGGTGCCGCCAATCCACGACTGCACGCCGTACCAGATGCATGCCATGGCAGCGCGGTTGAAAACGGGCCATAATGCGCCCCAGATGCCGAAGGAAGCGCGATTGACGACGGGGAAGGAAATATGGTAGGTAGCGCCGATGCGGCCCGTCATGCAGACGAAGCATGCGGCGATGGAGTAGCCGAGCTGCATGCGCTTGTTAGCGTTTCCTCGGTCGTCGTGAGATGCTGTTTGGGAGGAGTTGAAAGGAATGGGGGAAGCCAAATTGGGAACACGCACCCAGACGCATATCCAGCTCTGCCACCATGAAAGCCCGTCGGCGATGTTACTGGATGAGATCATCCATGTGTTGATGTTGAACGAGTCGGCTGGACGACGGTATTAGCCGGAAACGTGTACATGTATATGATCATGGGATTCCAACGTACCAACCCAGAAACCGACGAAATTCCATGCTCTTGAAATGGTTAGCAACTATCGTGGAGAAGCCGAGGAAAGCCATACCCCCATTGTCGACGCGCAGGTTCGACGGGCTTGAGATCATGATTGCTGCAACTCGATTAGCGAGGATCCGAAGTCGTGTGAGGCGGTAGCACAGTATCTAACATACTAGAGCATAAGCTGGCCGGTCGACAACCCAGGCTCGCTCTCAACGGCAATCTTGGAACTCCAATGCGCGACCTTTGAGTTCTTAGCCTTCTCCATGATGGGCCGATTCAAGGACGAAGACCCGTCAGATTGATGTATCACCCTAGAGGCGATAGCGGCAGGCTTTATGAAGTAGGACGAGGAGCGGGAACTGCTCTCTGCGGGATTGTGATAATCCCCGCAGGCTGTTCGATCGTGTACCAGCTCCGGCGTAATATGACGTGGGGGCGGACGAGGCCTCGTCGGGCCTGTGCGCAAGCCTGATGGGAGAAGCGGCTTGCGTTCGTCTGCATCGCGGTTGGGAGCCAGAGTGGCGGTGGCTACTAGGCTGGTTACTCGGCACCGTGTACCAAGAAACCTGGTTGTCTAGGCGATTCTTTGCTTGGTAGGGAGATGATATGAAAAGTTGCTACCCGACGACGACGTGAACAATGCTGCTTCGAGAGTGCCCCATGTAATATACTCGACAGAAGCAGCTGG
Organism: Corynespora olivacea; assembly: GCA_019202945.1. Classification (NCBI taxonomy): domain Eukaryota; kingdom Fungi; phylum Ascomycota; class Dothideomycetes; order Pleosporales; family Corynesporascaceae; genus Corynespora; species Corynespora olivacea. Next base: position 25,275 of record JAGQEM010000275.1, read on the forward strand.
AGTCGGTGTGTCCCCACTACGAGAGCGCAGGACCAAGGCACATGGCGAAGGTCTCACTCTACCTTATCGCAGACAGCCTCAAGATCCTTTTCCAGACGTCTGAATGGCGCCCCAGCTGCTATGAGTGGACCCTGTGATGTCCGACCCGCATCAAAGGCTTATCAAAGGCATGTCACCGTCTATCTATGCAATACGAGATCAGAACTCCGCTGTTTGCTCGATAGAATCCTGTAAAGATCAATTCGCTGCTCTTTATCTTGCGCGTAGACCGTTACCTGCGTGATGTTGCATCCTAGACGCGCTTGGCGACTCGCCTGGGAACGACTAGGGAATATCGAGTATGGCGGAGAGATAAAGTGGTGTGGGGTAATACGGGCGCAGAGTGGGCCAATAAGAACCTGCATGCGGCGCGCTTGACTCGATGAGATCTCGTAAGTCCTTCACGTCTGCTTCGTACCAAATTCACGCTTTCCTAACGCGTCTGTGCATGATTTGGTTGGATCCAAGGACGGCTTTCAGTCATATCGGTTTTGATATCAAGACTACATATATCTACTTCCGCCAATTGGATCACAAGTAGAGTCGCTGACAACCATGCTTGCAAACTTTTCCGGGCCTTATAGTTAACTCCCGTGTCAGAAACCCAGAGCTCTTTTCAAGTGCAGGTGTACACAAGTTTCTACACTCACAAATGCGATACTGGCTTCTGATATATGCCCGCACTAATGCTAAAAGTAGAGCAAAAGTTGGAGTGATCAAAGGTCTGTGAGATCAATCACTTCGACTGGCTCTTCGTCCAGTGATGGCTCTGTTAGCGGTCTTGACTGCGTTATTGGACCTTCGTTTGACACGGGAGACTTATATGTGGGTGCTGAAATCGACTTGGTTGGTTTTGTCTTCGTCGAGAGAGACAGTGGCGAGGGAAAAGATGAAGCCGGAGCGCCTGTATCCGAGGTTTGTGCGAAACCGTTAGAGTATTCTCCTACAGATTGAACCGTTCTCCGGCTAGAGCTCGCAATGATTTGAGCTGTGAGGATCGAGGACTCGTCAGGAATAAAAAAACTGTCCGGATCATGGTCTGAGCCCATACAATCGATGTCACGATCGCGTATAGATGGTCTAATGAGGAGCGAGGACATTTGCGCGCGAGGTCTTTCATGTTGCTGTAAGCTTAGTTGAATAGCTCTCTGCAATTGTTCTTCTTCATCCTCGGAATCAACTTCAGAGTCCGACAAATCACCCAGATCTATGACGCTTGATCTTGATGGCTTTTCCATTTGAGAGGCATCTTCCGAGTCTGAGAGTAAGCTGATACATTCGGAGTGGGTTGTGGTAAGCTGACTTCGAGTAGGCGCTGTCGATGATGTTGGAGCAGGCGCTCGGTCAATCGCCTTCTTCCCAGGAGTCTTCCGTTTCCCCTTAGTATCGACCTCTGTCTCCGGTGCCTTCCGCTTTCGTGAAGTCTTCTGAGTCGGAGGTGGGTCAAGCACTTCCGGGGGCAGCACTTTGCGTAACAAGTACTCGGGTATCTCCCTTTCAACGCGGTACTCGGGCTCGAACGGATCGCTCATACAGTTTGTCCAGTAACCAGCCCTCTCACCTTCGAAATCTCTCCTTTGTAGACTAGTAAGACCGAAGGGCGAAAATGTGAGCTTCCTCTCCAATGGCTGGGAGCCGTCCTTCTTCACGCATCGCCTGAGCTGTATCTGATGGTCATCTTGCGGAGGATGCAATGGGTCGCGGGCAGCTAGATACTTGGTCAAGAGCACAGGCCCAACCCAGTTCATGTACAGCTTACCCCAGATGTTGAAGCGGCTACTGGTCAATTCTAAGAGACTCAGCTCGTCGATGGGTCGCTCTCAGCCGCCTCTCAAACCTCTCAGGTTGAGCAATTGGTCATCCGAAGAGATTTTGGGCGAGTTGTACTTTGTAAGGATGTCGATGTCGGGATAGTTGTGTGGCACAGAAATGCTGCAACTGCGCTGTTTCTGGATCCTGAACGTGAATTAGCCATTGACATGGTTTCGGTGTAGTCTGCGAGGCCGTACCAGTCTGTCAAACCCTCTCTCCATCTCATGCAGTCCATTTGTGTTTTGCAACGACAAAGACTCGCCCCAAACCCAGCCTTGACAACACGTCTGGCGATCATTTTACCGCAACCTGGGAGGCCTTTCGTGTCGTAGTCACCACCGCAAAGCATCGCAAACAACACTAGACCATCCTTGTCCATGTTATATGCAGCCTTGATGTCACCTCCTCGAACCACCCTGACAGTCTTGTTGTTCTTGCGTGTGTTTTCTTTTGAGCGGTCGTTATTGCCTTGTTCTTTCGCAACACGATCGTCACGTATGAGGTAGTCGCAGCCGAACATCAAGCCTCATAGTTGTCAGCTGAGTCCCAGAGAATCGCCGCAAAGTGGAACCTACTGTCCGAATCCTGGGAGAAGACGGCGTCGACCACACCCAACTGCTGCAGTCGCGCGCATTCGGCTTCGGCTTCTCCGGGTGCTTCGTGATAGGGTATCTGGAAGTGCTGCAGGAGTTGCTTGAACAGTCTAAGGTTCTCATAATCTATCCTCCCTTGTCCCCTGCGGCCTCGCTTCCATGGCCGGCTAGGACCGTCGTAAACGAAGAGAAGCTGAATGTTCAGGGTGAGCAGTCGGCAGATGCGGTAGAATATAGACTTTTCGATGCCTTGGAAAGCTGGCTCGTTCGACTCTGTGCCATGTCAACACATACTCTCAGGATGGAAGGCCGCCGTTGCTTACTTTCACGTATGAGATAGACCTGTTGCGGGGTGAGATTGTTGAATCGCCAATCCGCCTCATCCACGGCGACCCGCAGAGGACGGCCATGGCTGGAAATATGAAATCAACCAAATTTTGTCGAAGATTGAATGCACCACTCACTATTTGAAGTGGTCCTCGGCGAGCTTTGCGAGGGGTATACTCTGATCCTGCTCTTTGATAATGTCCCAGAACCCAGTAATACCCATGATTAGTGACGCAACGCTTCTATCCGTCAATTCGGGAGCGAAAAGAGAGAGGGAGAGGGAGAGAGAAAGAGTCTGTGACGTTACGTGACGAAACGGTGCACGTAAGGAAAAGAGAAATCGTGGCTTGCGGCTGCTAACTCCATCCAGTTAGGGCTCCAACGCCAGCGCGTCACGAAAACATGTGATCTTGGTGGGAAATAGACGACACGTTCTTACCTTCCCTTGTCTGACTCATCATTCCATCCTCGCCGTCCCAAGGTCCATCAAACGCATCCAACACCGAACGATTCATCAACTTGGTCAAATTCCCCCCAAAGCTCGACGAAAGAGTTCAGATCTCCCTTTCCATCCACGTGCCTACTCTGTTTCAAGGAGTCACTAAGCATTCTTGCTGCCATCAGCGCCATATCTGACTTGCGACCCAGATACCACAGCGCACAGATGCAATCGTCAGCTCGACGGAAAGCCTCCTCTTGCTCAACGTAGTCGCCATCAGCATCTCCAGCCAGGTTCAATAAATACACACCAGCGATAGCAAACGCACGGATCAAAACCACAGTCCACGGTTCACTCAGCAGCGCCTCGAGATCGACAGCGGTGTCGAGATCAACAGACTGGTCCGGGGATCCCTCTTCGCGCGGACATGCGCATCTGGCAATGTCTGAAAGCACACGGCAATTCTTCTGCCTGAACGACGCCACAAAGCCGGATGAGCGTCTTTTCCGACGCTGAGATACTACACTCGCTTCGGTGTTGTCAACAATCTCAATCAGGTCTGCCAGTAGTAGAGCTGCCAGATGGAAGTGTCCGGTCACACAGATTGACCACGACCGCAAACGTGCGGGCAGTCGGTTTTGTAAATTGAAAACGTCCTGGAAGAAGGGTGCATATGACATTTGCCAATGCTCAAAAACTTCCAATGCCATCTGCACCGCCTCTTCGATCTTTTTGCCTTGGATGCCACGAGTAAGGAGACTTTGAATCCGTGTCACTTTTCGGAAAAGCAGCACTTTGATGGGCGCGGCTTCGCAGAGCAACGAGCTGGCTACCGAGTGCGAACATGGCCATCTCACGGGTTCGAGTCGTCTGTGGCTGAACAAGTATTCATCATAAGAGATCTGTCCTTTTTTAACCTCACTGGTCGCCGAGATGTCGCTGTCTTCTAGAGAAACCACCAGAGGCCGTTTGTACATTGCCGAAGAGAGTGTGTCAAACATCATCGCAAGCCAGAACAAAATATCGACAGTGACTCGATCTGTAGGCTCAAGCTGTCTTGCCTGGATTTGAGTTTTCTGGCCGGTTGGGATCTTCTTGGGACGTGCCATGGTTCCTGTCATCATCATTCGAGATCTTAGAGAATGAAGGAGCCGCAGTCCTTTCTCGAGGTAGATCGGTGGGCCATCGCTATCGATCACAATCTTGAGCCTGGAAAGCATATCCTGGCATTTGTCAAAATCTTCGTCTGCTGGCGGTGATACTGCATGTTCTGAAACACCACCAATCTCTTCTTCCAGTTGCGAATCTGAACCTGAGTCCTGAGTAGGGTCATCCTGAATAGTTTCCGACTCGAGCATTTCGGATGGCTTCTGGGTCAATGCGAACACGATGAGTGCAAGCGCGACTCGGAAGGATTCGATACCTTCAGCCTCCGACAACACTGCCCGAGCCTGGTGCCACGCACTTGTCTGGAGGTTCTCATCGAAGTCATCGCTTTCAGACTGTTTAATTCCATCGTTACTATCGCTGCCTCGGTAGGGGTATGCTTCCGTTTTGTTTCGTGACTGTGCCCATTGCGAGGCGAACGCGATTATGGCCATGTTCAGCGCTTTAGATGCTGTTTTGTCCTCGGTTCCAGAAAGCGCCCTTCCCCTCACAAACGACAGGCGGTCAAGTCTAAAGACCTGATGGTAGACGCAATCCCAGCCTGGTCGACTATCTTTGGCCACGGAAACCACAAGGTTCTGAACCGGGCAGGTCTTCTCCGTCAACCAACAGGACAAGTGGTGTTCAAAACTGTCTTGGTAGACCTTGAGCAGGTTTTCCGTTAGGAGTGCGTTACTCGTCGACGTTGACAAGCCCTGCGAGAGGAATGCAGATGGGTACAGGACTTCACGACTCGAATCGGTGCTGGACGAGCGACAGCGCCTTCGCTTTCGTAGTACGCGCACAGATTTTGATCTTTTCGTCAATTGACCGCACCTATTAGTTGCCGATACACTGGAACAGCCGTCTTCTGGCGAGTCTTGGAAGCCGGAATCATGGTCAACTAAGAATTTTGTTTCGTGCGGCACGTCGTCAAGAGATTGATCCATTCCTGAACTCGCCGCGGAATCCATACTGCCGAAAGGATTGAGAAAAGGTTCCACAAAACAGTCTAAAAGACTCTTCGAGGCAACATCAAAGGATGGGTCCAGGTCGTTGTGTCCAGCCGGGGCGAGATCTGTTTGGCTTGGGGGACCTGAGACAGCGAGTCGTTGCGGGGCCTCTATTCTCTCAGGCTGTCGGATGACCCCGTGATCTTGAGGAGTACGACTCTGTGTACGGCGTCTCTTCACTGGAGGCGTTGAGCCAGATCGCTGTGTCACTTGAGAAACTCGTTGGGATCGTAGCCATTGGAAGGTACACGTTTTCTTCGTCTTCTCGCAATTGCCACATCGCGCGAGAGACCCAAAGACATCTGTTCAGTTAAGTCAATCGACAAGTGAAGGACATTTCCAAGCAACATGTACTCACCACTGTAATGGAACGCAGTCGGATGACCTTCAGAAGACCCATTCGCGCCTAACAACGTGTCCTCCAGTATAGCCGCATCGCACGCCCTCTTTCCCTTCCGACATTGATCACAGCACCGATTCTGCTTCCTCGTTGCCTTGGTGAGCTTTGCAGAATTCAAAGGAGCCGGAGTGGGTGCAGTCCACGCGTAGTCTAAGAAAGACTCGGGTTGCACGTCGACAAAATTCATGACTATTACCCGGGGTTCGATGTCGAATTGAGGAAAGGACGAACTTGTTCCACGAAAAAAAGATGCAAGAGGAGACCCCACGCGCAGAGCAATGCACACCCCGCACATGTGTGGCTAGCTCCACATCCCTATTTGAGAATTGCGGGGAAGGCTAACGTAGCATCTACCGCATCATCTGACTGACGCTTCAATGGAGGCGGACCATCGGCGCCGGGCTCGGACGGACTGGCTTTTTACAGCGCGCCGAGTATCACTAGTGACAGGAAACAGGGCACCGCGCTGACGTTGAACAGGGGGGCGTAGTCTCGCACATGCCCATGATGATGAAAATATCTCGGAACAGCGCCCTCCGGGGTTTTGAGGCGTTTCTCTTATCGATCTATCATCACTGTAAACTAGCTCGATCATTCTTCTCGCAACATTATACAGCAAGCTTCAATGCCACCACACACTCATACACCCATATGACTAGTAGTTCGATATAGCACTCTTCAATGCAAAATGTTGGCGCCTGGCGCATCACTTTCCCGAAACCACCTTTCTCTAACAATAACAGTACTTTCGTTGCATCAATAACCCGACTGATAAGTCTGGCCCGCTCCCACGCCAATATCCAGCCCTCCTACCCTTTTAGGATCTTCATCCTCGCCACCGAAGTCGAGCAATGCCTTTCCGTTATAACGGCATGCGTCAGTATTCTTAAAACCTTCTTCGAGGCTCGAATACCGACATGATGACATCAAGTCGTGGTTTCGTGATTGTCATCAAGTCAAGCGCCGGATCGAGAGATCAGGGCAAGATGGGCCAAAACAGTGACATTGCAAAGGATTTGAATGATAGAATGGCTATGACGGGTGGCATCCAAGTTAGCGGGAAATTATCAACACATCCGGAGAGGTGGGGGTAAGATAAGGATGGACGAACTTGGGCGCAAGTTGAGGCGGAAGCTCATAACCAGGCGTGACGGTTTCGTCACGGTTTAATTGCGTTGGAGAATCTTTAGAGCATACTTGTATTCCGTCCATATTTAACGCCTCGGAGGACGTCTTGACACCTTTTTTCCATGTCATGATCGTGTTATTTTGCTATCGTGTTTGCATTTGAAAGCCGAGTACTGATAACTATCGTAGGTCCTCTAGACCAACGTGATCGACTACAGCGGCCACTATCATCCTCTCGCCAACTTCAAAAGCTCCATAACTTCCTCTTCGGTGTCCAATTGCCTCTTTCCTCCACCCCAGACATCCGTCAACGTCCGCTCGGCGATCTTTCCCATCACGTCTTCTTTTTCCGCACCAACCTCCTTCAAACTCCTCGGCAATTCCAATAACTCGACGAACCTTGCCACTGCATCAGCCGCGCTCTTCTCCTCCCATCCCAATGTCTCATTGAAGATGTTGACAATTCTCCCCTGCGCCTCCGCCTGCTTCACACTCCTTTCACGCATATACCTTAATACTGGCGCCAGAATGACACAGGTAGTAACTCCATGCATAACTCCACAAACACTACCCATTTGGTGCCCAATCGCATGCGAAGGACCCATCGGGTTCTTCCACATTACCAAGCCCATCATAGCTTGTCTTGATCCAAGCTGGCACTCGCTGATCCCCTTCAACAGTCTCTCTCTATCATCTTCTCCTTCCCCTTCTTTATAGTTCTCCAATCCCTTGAGAAGCACCGGCAACGTATTTCCCATATGTTCCATCGCTTCCACCTTGCAGCTCTCATTACACATCGTTTCGACGCAATGATCTACAGCCCTCATCCCGCTACTCAGCCACAGGATCCTTGGGCTCGTAGCAGCTACCTCTGGGTCCAGCAGGATTAAATCCGGTGCCGCGTTCGCGTTCTCGAAGTGTTGTTTTTTATGGGTTAGGGTGTTTGTAGCGGAGGATACATGGTTCCATTCACTGGCGCTGAGACTTGTCGGTACGAGCACGAGGCGGACTGTTGGATCCTTGAGGTTCCGGGCAATACCGATGCTCTCGTCGACAAGAGATTCCATGGCTACCGGCGTGAGATTGGACGCAGGGAGTGAGGTATGCAAGAGGCGAGCAATTTTGCAGGCGTCGGAATAAGAGCTAGAGCCAATGCTGATGAGGCAATCGGCATTGTTATCGTGCAACAAGTTGGTAATGTCCAGGACATCTTCATAGGGGGAGTGAGCGCCAACACCTGGTTTGGATGCTACGATGATAGCACCAAGCTTGGATTGGAGGTCTTTGACCACAGAAGTGTTGATGTCCAAGGCTTTGCTGTGTACAAGGACAGCACGGGTACACTTCCATTCCGAGAGCGCCGAGGGAATGTCGGAAAGGTACGTAGAATTGAAGATGGCGTCATGGCCTTCGCGGGATGGGAGTGGAGCCTGTTGGATTCGCTGTTTCTTCACTGTGTCAAGTCTGTCTGACATCGTACTCGAAAGAATTATCTCGACACGTTCCTGGTAATGTTTGGATGTAGTCCTTTGCTGAACGTCTGTCTACAATTCACGGGACTAGAATGTTACGAATGTACTGAAAATTTTCAAGTCGTGTATCTTCGTTGATAAACTCGTTTGGTGGTCGGACGGGTAATTCTAATATCTGCTGCTATACGCTTACGGTTGCAGCCGGTGGATGCCGATGGAGGAACCATTAGCTCACACGCTAACCCTTATCCCCGAAGTGGATCGCGAAAGCCGTGGAATGGGAGACGTCGTGCGAACAAGGGCTTACTATGTAGAAGGACCACCAACTAAACTAGGAATTGATCGACTTTGGTGCAGATGATTAGGTTGAGCAAGCGAATATATATCACCTCGATATTCCATGTCTTAACTACTCATTTCGTAGCCCTTGGAAATGAGTCATATGCAATGGGTTCGTTGAGGTTTAAAACTGGTAGGTTTTGCATTGAAGCTCCTATCAAGAGGCAGTTCGACGCTCGGAGAAGTCTCTTCAATCTTGACTTCGCTTCTCGGATCAATATCAGCAGAGCATTCCTTGTTGTCCGAGTGCAAATGCTTATACATTCAGGAACCCCCCCGATCAACTTATCATATTACGATCCATCGTTGGTTGATTTAGAGGCCGGTCTTATGCGAGGTAAGCCTTTGGTCACATGAGCTCGCTGCATTCTCATGGAATTTCCGTTAAATTCGCTACCACGATTCTCAATTTTTCCAGGGCATGATTCCAAGCATGCTAGTAATTAATAACGAGATTTGTAGAATGACTCTCAGTTGTGCATTGCGTCTGTTTTACAGTGTCATTCACTAGAAGCTGAACGCCTACAACCACGGAGGCCATTTCAGTTGTTTTCGAGAATGGATGGATCTCCGAGTGAATTACGCCCGCCCTTACCAGGACTAGCTCTTCTCATTGGTGCTTTATATTAAATCAAATAGGGCAAAATGTGAACACATTTTACCCTATTTGATTCAACAGTTATAAGCCCGGTACGCGCTTAGCCACCTGGGATCCGTTTACCTTACTACTCTCATTGTACAGGCGACAGTTGCCGATTGCGCTGTTGCTTGCCTATTAACGCGAGGTATCTCTTATGACGAGAAGCCGCCTCGTGTGCCTACTGAAGTACCTAGATAACGCGTAGCTACTAGTATAGCTCACGTTCACAACTACGATCCTGGTATTACAGCAACGGTACGGCACGATGTCAACCGCTAAGTAAGCCTACACGGCTAACGTGTTGAATCAGTAAGCGGGCCACATCAGTAAGCGGGCCACCCTACCAAGAAAATCTACCTTCACTGAGCGATTACTCAACACCACAACAATATATCGCGATATAGATAAATTAGATAGATTCGCGCTATCTAGTAGTATACTGAGTCCTTTTATGTCCCTGTATATGATACTTGCTGCATGTTGGTGGTGCCCGACGCCTAGGTGTTTGATTGATTTGATCACCCTCCTCAACCACCCTATCAGCCTCTGCAGCTAGCCTCTGGCCTTCCTGAGCCTGTAGAGCGCCTCTATGGGTAATATACTGTCGGCGCTGCGTATGCTTATGCTCTTGACGCTGTACGGCTACTTAAAGCTTTACTACTTCCTCTGTAAGGATAGTAGTTTAATATATAGCAAGTTAGCACCCTTTAACAAGCTAGCGGATAGCTTAGTTAGTAGGGCTCTAAGACTATTAACAATAGAGATCCTAAATAAAGCGAGCCTGCTACTAAAGCTGAGCTATTATATATGGCGTCTCAGCTATCTACTGTCCTTCTAGCTGTAGTAGTAATGGCGTTTAGACGATAGTCAGCGACGAGAGTACCTATTCTAGGTTAAATAGGATAAGCCCTGTCGCCTAAAAGCCAGCCTGGATATTCTCTAGCTTTAGAGCTTATGGCCTAACTAATTTGTAGATAGATAGAAAATCTACCTTATCTATATAGAAGACTCTTTAGTACGTGAGCTGCTAGACCTCTTAACTATACACGCGCTTTAGAGGC
>JAGQEM010000276.1:0-35226 GCA_019202945.1 Corynespora olivacea
AACTTTACCGAATCTAGCTTTTTAATAGACAAGATATTATTATAGCTAGTTATAACAGGATTAAGAAGCCTAGTAAAAGAAAATAACTACAGCCAGGCAATCACGATTAGACTACCCTGATATAAGGCGTCAGGGTAATTGTCAGGCGCTGAGAGCTCGCTAGGCGGCCTGGCTAAGCCTAAGGGCTACTCAGTGAGCTCACTGCGCTACAGCCTAGGACCGGCGAGAATCGGTATAGGGAATTCTCGCTGGACGATGCAAGCCAGTGCGCCACGTTCCTCATGAACCTGTTTGGAACCCGCGGCCAGAGGCTTAGCGTGTTTACATCCCAAAGTAGTTTCGCGTCGATAGGTAAATAGCTGGTATCCGGTGTAGAATAGTATATAGAGGCTCAGAGCTCACTGCGCTACGGCCTATTGGCCCGGCTCATAGCTCACTGGCTTATAGCCCACTGACTAGCCCTCAGGCCTAGCCAGCTCTCAGCGCCTGACAATCTCCACATCCACAACACTCTCGAAGAACGCTCTCAGTACTCCTTAAACGGACATCCCTTCCCCTCACTACTTCCCTTGGTCTTCTCCCGAACAATCTTCCACGTCAGATCCATCAGCCTCTCCCCAAGCGCCTCATCGTTGGCCATATCACTCCCCTTCTCCACAATCGCCGGCGGACAAACATACTCGCCGCTCCGATCCGTCGTCGTAGCCGCAAACATGGTACTCACGGCGCCCTGAAACTGATCCTTCTTGAACGGATTCAGCGCGACACTCATCGCATACCCGCCCAACGGATACGCTTCATGCACCAACTCGGTCGACTGCCGCGTATCCACGATACCGGGGTGTGACGCATTCGCCAAGATATTGGGGACCTGCGAGTGGAGGTGACGGTGGAGGTACTTGGCGTACAAGATGGCGGCGAGTTTGGAGCGGGCGTACTGCGGCTGTGGGCCATAGTCCTTATTTATCTCCTCGAGGGATTCGAATCGCGTCTCCTTGGGGGTGCTTTCGTGGAGGTTGGAGCCTAGGTTCACGATGCGGACCGTGTTTCCTTTCTTCGCCGTCTCCTTGAGCGTGGGCAGCAGATGCGATGTCAGGACCACATGGCCCATGTGGTTCCCTGCCATGTGGACGTCCACTCCGTTCTCCGCGAGTTGGGCCGTCATGATGCCTCGTGCGGCGTTGTTGATCAGGATGTCGATTCTGTCCGTTTTGTCGGCAATTTCGAAGGCTGTTTTGCCCGTCTGCTCCCAGTCGGTGAGGTCGCACTGCATCCATGTGACTCTGTTTGCGACGTCCTCGCCGAGCTCCTCTTTGATAGCGTTGATGGCGTCGGTGGCGATGTCGCTCGACTTTGAGAGGATGAAGAGTTTGGAGATGTTGTGGGAGAGGAGCGTGTGCGTGCAGCCATATCCGATCCCCTCGGAGCCTCCGGTTACGACGGCGACTTTGCCGGTGAGGTCGGGAACTTGTTCTAGGGAGAACTGCGAGTCGGAAGGGGCAAGGGAGTGTGCATTGGGGACGACTTTCCCCAGGTTCTCCGCAATGGTGTTCTTGACTGCCTGCATTGTAACGGTATTGTATCTGCGTATCCTAGCTGATGATGCGGTTGTCTTGTGGGGGAGTTGGTAGACGGAGAAGCGAAGAAACGCGGTGGAGGGGAGCTTCATGTGGATGAGAAATGTAACGAGGGGGAACTTGTGTATCTATAGTTACATTTTTTAGGGGCGTGATCACTGTATCTAAGTGCCATTATGACGTTCAAGGAAAGAGTGCGTCCAATGTAGGTTGTCTTGATGTCAGAAGTCTGATTTTACGATGACGCGCTCATAGTATAATGGCGTTAGAGAGGATTAGGTTAGTATGTGCAATAGACTGGGAAGGCTATGAAAGGACGAAAGCAGACAACCAAAAAGGAGAACAATCAGTAGTAACACAAGTATAGAATTAGACGCTTAGGAGGCTGAGAGTGAGGGAGAGCCCGGCTCAGGATAAATACAAGGCTGCTGCCAAGGCACTATCCTCCATAATGCTGGCCCTTAGGCCTAGCCAGCTCTCAGCACCTGACAACCAGGTAATTCTAACTAGTAAAATCCATTTTAAATATTTATTTAACCACAGCAGACGCCTGAAATTGTCGTACCACACAAGGTATAGATTTGCCAAGAACCTTTCGGCCTTTCAGCCTTATTTGCGCAATAGCGCCCTTCTTGTAGTCGGTAGATCCACTATCCCCCAATATCCAATGCTGGAATGATGAGGATGTGAAGCAGAACCTGTACCGCGGATCGTCCACCGAGAGCTTGTACGGGTTTACCGCTGGATCGAAGTCACCGTCAGCGACTCCAAGGTCCGCAATCGCGGCAAGCTTGGGGTCCTCGATGATTCGAAGATAGCTGTATATGTCGTCTAATCCGCGTGGTGTTGGGCTGCCGCTGAAGAGGAGTGTCATCGGCGCACCAATTATTACTGATCAATCGATCAACCACCAACTGTCAGGCGCTGAGAGCTGGCTAAGCCTAAGGGCTAGTCAGTGGGCTATAAGCCAGTGAGCTATGAGCCGGGCCAATAGGCCGTAGCGCAGTGAGCTTTGAGCCTCTATATACTATTCTACACCGGATACCAGCTGATAACTGCTCTTCGCACCTTTTTGGGTTGTTCTGACGCAGTGGTGTAGAGCCGCGTCCTGACACCAACTGATCGATTAGTAGGTAGTTAATCAATTAGTTAGTGATCAATCAGTTCGTGATTGATCAATTGATTAGTTGGTGATCGATCAGTTGGTAGTTAATCGATTAGTTGGTGGTTGATCGATTAATCAGTTAGTGATCGATTAGTTAGTAGTTGATTGATTGATCAGTTAGTTAATTAAAATATACCAAAATTGGATCAATTGTTACTCGCAACACTAGAGCAGGGCTACCCATGGCTAGCTAAGCCGTCTGAGCTCGCTGAGATAAGAAGTATTCATCAACACCTATCTCCCTGTCGCAGTCGTGAGATATCGGGGAATACCCAGGCCCGAGAAAAAAACTTCCGCAAAACTAAACTAAATTAGATTCAACATCTACGACCTCATCTAAAAAGACAAGCTCCCATGAAACTTGCTATATCCCGAGATTACCTCCCCGCAAGACTGTCACGGCTACGCTACCTACTATATCTATGCTATTCAGACTAGACATCTTGTGTTCACATTTTGCCCGGTCCGGATCCGCGATAAAGACTCTCAAAACGGTTCAGACCATGTGAAATTATCCATTGAATATCGTGGCATTCTCAGGTCGATGGAAACATGCCCGGAATAATACTATCCTTCCTCGTATCCCTTTCTCCACTGAAATTCTTCCCAAACATCCAACAATGCACCTCCGCCCTCCTCTCACACTGCACCTCGTACCCGACCCCCCTCCCACTGAGCGGCATCCCCAGATCCCTCACCGCGTCCCTCAACCACGTGTTCTCAGCCACACCCCTGACGACTCCCTTTCCGAACACCATCCCGCTGCCGCTGCCCTTGCCGATCGGCACGCTCCTTAGCCTCATTTTGAAACAATTCAGTTCCTTCGCGCAGAAGGCTCGTTGCTCGAGGTATTCGCCGATTCGACCGACTTTCTTGTGGCAGTTGACACCCATGGACCATCGGCAGTAGCTGATGAAGTCGTCGCGGAGCGTGAGATGGGTGATGCGTGGAGGGAGGACTTCTTTCAGTTCGGCGGCAAAGTCGGGAGCCCAGCCCAGGAACATGATGGCGGGGACTTCGACTTTGGTGAGGCGTGGCATGCTGTGCAGGGCGGAGAGGGTGCCTTGCATGCCTGGAAAGTGGAGGCCGTTTTCCAAAAGTTCGGTGGGGGAGAGTGAGTCTGGAGCCATGGACAGGGTGAGTTTGCATTCTTCGAGCGTGTTTTTGAGGTTCGAGAGGGCGATGTTGAGGCCGTCGAGGTTGAGGTAGGGAGCCATGGAGGCGGCGCCTGGTGTGGAGGCATTGAAGGTGACTTCTTGGTCGTATTGGAAGCGTTTGAGAAGTGGTGTCGCATGGAGGAGTTGCTCCAACGTACTCCTGTTGATGCTGGCGCGGAATAGGTGGAGGGTGGTTAAACTTTCGCTTCGCGGCGCTTGGGGTCGATTCCAATTGAATTGCCAGGGTTGAGACATCGTGCACTCAAATGTTGTCACCGTTGGCGAATAAAAGATCGGCCGGATGAGATCTAGGTCCATGTACGAAAGAGAATTCCCCGGATCCGCTCTCTTGTCCCCCAGAATTACTTTGGATAGCTTCGGCAATAGCTGATCCGCACGCTTCAAGATTTGCGGGAGAAAAAGCGAATGCATCAAGAATCCAACACCGAGATCCAGTGTCGTCAGCTGGTGACATCGTGTCAGCACCAGGGTGGCCAACGCGTCCTTGTTTCTGCCTTTGAACTGTTCTTGCGACTTGTGCATGCTCTCATCGACGAGTTGATAGAATTGGTTTGATGCGAAAATCTTTTGCGCCCTCGACAAAGTTGTACAGTCTTCGAGACCCCAAAGTCGCGGCCCAGAAATGCGCTTTGATCCTTCCTCGGGCGGCCATGGATTGTATTTCGTCCAACATGGTAGTGGTCCGCGCAGCTTGAAGGTTCTGACGTGAGAAGCGAGTTGCGGGCGCTCGAGCAGCGTTCGAAGGAGAAACGCGAGACTGCGCGCGCATCCTCTCGATTTGAATGCCTCAAAAACGATGTCTTCGTAGAGGCGGGGCACGACATCTCTGTTGAACCTCTTCGACACTCGCACGAGGGCGTTGTAATCGTATCTCGAGACATGATCCAATATCAAAGACAGTATGTCTTCAGGAATATCGGAAAAACGGGCCATTCCCGCCGATCAAGGTTGGAGATCAAGCTGGCGTGCTGTCGTGAAATGTCGGAAAACAGGGCTGAAGTATTCTGCAAAACGTTGCCTGACGGATGGAACGGTGTGTGTCGTATCCCGGGGTCACCTTTCCGCGAGAGGCGTGATCGTCCTCAGCAAGCTACGAAAACCGCTGCGTCATATATCTCGTCTCTTGCTTTTCGCCCATATCGCGCGAGCCCGCTGGTATCGAAGGAATGTATTGGAAAACGTGGCGGGGAGTCAGAGAAAGGAAGGTCAGATAGCTAGCCAGTAGAGTGAATTTGCCTTGTCACATGCTTTAGCCGCCGCCAGGATGTCTCGAACCAGAAGCTTGTGAGGCTTGATGGGTGCGCTTAACCTGGGTGAGATTAATCTGGGTGAGATTAACCCGATATTGACTTTGCCCCGACTCTGCAGGAAACTGCTTCGGCGCCACCAAATGCAGGTCGGGTTTGGTGAATCGCCCTCGCGTCTCCAATCGTATGTATCTATATGAAGGTCGTTGAGCCTACCTCGGCGAAGCGCACCTAGACGACGGATCGCATCGCCTGACGCCATGACACGGAAATCCTTTGCGGAGAAGTGGTCTCAGGATACAGGACCAGTTTTTAAACGGCTATCTTTTAGACACAGTACTGGGTGATGGTTCCACCTTGAATACGTTTTGCGGAGTACCTTGCAGCAGGCAGCACGTTCTTGCGCACGTACGCACATTCCCAAAGTAACAACGACATGCATCGAACCCATTGCTGCGAAGCTTCTCGCTGTAGTGTGAGATGTCGGACAACAGGCCTGATTGAGACGCACGCGGTGAGGTCGCCTACTGTTTTAGGGGGGGTTTCAGGAACGCTAGCTACTTGTCGTATTATACTTTTACTGACACCTGCGTCGCATCGTTGTTATCGACAGCGCGATGCGTGTGTGAACATCAAATCGAAGAAGCGCCGGTATGCGCTCACGGATTCATCGACGGGACCGTCGGATGTGTCTTCTCTTGAACTCGCTCAAATGATATTGCGTCGCCAGTCCAAGTGGGATCCCTTCTCTCTCTCCCCGAAACAGGCGTGGGAAATTTTCGCTTTCGGGGTATCGCGGGTCGAACAGCGAAACCTCTGTGACGAGATTCCAGTGCACCGCCGACTTCCATCGCATCGCCATCGGATAGAGTGCCTTGGATGCGATGCCCTTGTTTTTGCATGCGGTAGTCAGATCGGCGAGCTGGCTGTCAAACCAATCCAGCGATGGATCGGATGGCTGCCATACAGAGATGGATGCGAGGTTGTCTAATTGGTCTACGAGAGAGAGACTGGCCGAGGCGAGGTACGAGACATCCATTCTCGCACTCATCATATGCTTTGCTTCCTCCTGTGCGTCTCTGTAGGACAGGCCTGTGGGTAGAATGGACGTGTCGAATGGATATGGGAACTGGGCGAAAGAGATGTCGGTTCGAATGATCAGATGGCGCAGGCTTGGAGGGAGGCGAGGCTCGATGGGCGTTATGATGAGAAAAGCGTAGTCCCCACTGATGAACGGCATGGGGCATTCGAGCGTCGTCAGTTTGTCGAACTTGTGGAGATCGAGAGAGCCCGTGATGTGCTGCGCCACCCTGGGCTGGTTGAAGAAGAATTGTTCGCTGTCGCAAAATTCAACGCTGATGACGAGGGTTTCCAGCGTGGCGTGCACAAACCCCAAGGAAAGGTTCCAAGTATCGAGAGAGAACGACGGAGCATCCCCACCTTCTTTCGATTGACTGGCATCATGCCAAATTTCACACGTCAGCGATCGTAGCTGACAAGCTCCCATGAGCATTAGGGTCAAGCATTCCGTGATGCGGCTGCTGTGTCGGATGACCAGATTGGTGATGCAGGTGGGAACGAGCGGGTTGGGGAGACGGTTGAGACGGTCGTGCCTCCAGTTCTGTTGTGCCCACATAGTCTGGTGCTTCTTATGAGGTATCATGAACTCGAGTTTCCGGATGCCGGGAAACTTCCATGGTGCCCAAATTTTGACTTCCTCGGTGCCGATTTCGTGTTGGTATCCGGTTTTGGAGTCGCAGTTGAGGTGAACCTCCTCGATAGCCCCGATGCGGTTGGCGACTTGCGAAGGCGATGAAGGTTGGGGTGATCCTTCGATGATGCAGTTGTGAACGTTGTGCAATATACCATGAAATGGTCTAAGCGTCTCATTTTGATGATCCGAGATCTCTAGACGATGTAAGGATGGCAGTGTCAGAAGGAGCATCGCCGCATAGGCACCGTAGTCGCGCGCCCAAAGGGATTCGCGCAAGTCATCGCCGTTGGAAACAAGAGGCTGATTATCTAGCAAGCTCATTGCCCTCTTGTAACCGAGCCGATCGACGTCGTTGTCCCCCGGTAAGAACCGTTGGCCATCGGATACTCCTTCTTCTGGTGATAATCCAACTCGAAGGGTCCTGACATAGTTTGCGAGCTTTGGGCGGTCGAGAATGTTCATCAGGAACCTGTCAATCTGTGGGATGCAATTGCCAGGTGGGATAAAAAGATCGACATTTCGATATAGAAAAGGCAGGGTGATGTTGTATGCCGACTTTGAAACCCGAGACAGAGCGTTTAGAGCAGGCTGCTCCAGGTACGAGATGATCTGCTCTACCAGCTCGATGGAAAGCTCGGAGATGGATGGCATTGCGAGTCTCCAGTGTTTCCGAATTTGCTGTTCCCGTCTGACAGTGAATATGTCTACTATTGTGCAGGCAGCGCACATGAGATGAAGTGTGAGATGCTGGTGCTGCGTGGTGACTGCCGGATGAGGGGCTGCTAAAAGGACCGTGCACTGGGCTAATCATTGGACGAACTGCAAGTATCTACTGGTAATGGATCGGACGATGCCATCCGATGTCGTTTGATCGCGCGTACATTTGCCAGTCATTTATCGTACCGCCAGCTGGAGGACGGAAAGGTGAAGGTACAAAGGCGATATTGCACTTGCGGAGACGTCTTCCACGCGACGGCTGAAGACGTGAAACACACGTTGATAGACGGCAGAGAGACGATCCAAACGTGGGCCAAACACCCATTGCAGAGAAATCGTAGCACAACGCGAAGAAATCACAGCACAACGGAAAGAGATGGATGAGCTTCGGAAAGAGCTCCAGCAATTTAGCGACCAACTACAGCTCGGCAACAAAATCCTACGAAGTACTACTTGAATTATCTACAATCTTGCCCTAGTATCAGAATCACGAGACACTGAAACCACGAGTACCGAGTTGTGACGTATTCAGGGCAGCTAGTTACTGAGAGCTAAGGAATAATAGATTGAAATGAATGTTAGCGACTCTGCCGGACAGTAGGCTGTCCAGTCAGCAGCTATATAGTGTGGATAAAATAGACCAGCTACAATAAGGCAGTCCGACACGTGACACAAAAGAATGTGAACAATTAGTAGAAGAAATTAATACCTGAGAGTCGTGTGTGAAGATGCCAAGAGTTGCTTCATCCGAACTCATTCGCAGGATCCATAGCTCGCCAATATCCTCTTGCATTTCCTCGCCTTGCCAATGGTCGTGGAAGAGCGGATCAATTATGCGGCCAGCCAGCGATTAGCAACGCACCCCGCTCACCAACAGTGAAGTTGTAAGCTGTGCCCGCCGGCGCCCAGATCCAATCGCCAGCCGTGAGCTCACGGCCATTGCTGAAGATGGAACCGTTAATAACGAGCTTGTAGTCGGCAAGCCTCTCGAGCTCGTGAATATGACCCGGGACGTCGGTTCCAGGAGCGATGTTTGCCAGCCAAGCGAAGAAGCGTCCGTCCTTGTTAGGGGTGGCGGGCATTCGCGGGGCGAAAGGAAAGAAGCTGTGGGTGATGCCTTCGCCAGTTTCGGCGTACTGCGCGAGGTGAGGCAGCGAGACAGTGGCGGATTTCACTTTGGGGTCCCGAGAGGTGACAAAGGTCTCGTAGACTGGTAGACCAATATTTTCACCAGCATCTTCGACGCACGGCAGCACGGTGAACAGCACCGAGCCCAAATGCTCGGCAGTGTAGTCATAAGTCTCGCCAGCTGGAAGCCAGATCCAGTCGCCTGCTGTGAGGGAATGGCCACGGAACTGGATAGAACCGCTCACAACGACCTTCATGGCACCGATGGAAACGTCCAGCCTTCGTGGTGTGACCGTAGCGCCGGGGGCATAGCAAGATGTGAACGCGCTGAATCGTCCATTGCCGTCCGAGGGCATCAACGGCGCAATAGGGAGGAACCAGCGCGTGACGCCCTTGAAGTGAGCCGGAATCAGATCAGTCAAATCGGGCTTTGCAGCTAGGACGTCTGGATCACGCGAGCAAAGGATACGGCTGTTGATGTTCTGGACAAGCTTGTCAAGCTTCGCAGCCGCAACGTCACGCTCTTCGTGCTCGGAGAATACCAGTGTGGATATGGCCATGTTGCTGCTCTTTCGGTCGAGTTTGATGGAAGATGTTATATTTTTTTCCTTGAACAATGTATTTCCGTTTCTAGGTCTGGGACACTGATATTTGAGGAGTTTGCTTGAATGTTATCTTCTCCAGATGGCGGCACAGCTTTATAATGCGGCACAGCAACAACACCACGAAGACACGTGACGAGATTTTTGTGGGGCCTGCCAGAGGCCGCCTGCCGGACCTCCCAGATTTGGAGCCAACCTAATTTTCCTGACGTATATAAATTTAGCATTAAGCTGGTCTTTAGTATTGAGCTATACAGGGCCAAGGGCTGAAAGCCCTTGGTGTGTGGGGCAGGTACATAAGCGAAACGATCCCTCACGCTAACACCCTAATTAGGACCGGGCCGAAGCGGAAGCCCCGCACCGACGCACTTTTAATACACCCCGTAGATTAAAACACCCAACCATCCAACGCCCACACACACTAACTAACACATTATGCACCAAACACTATAGCCGTTATCTGAAGTGGGTTGGGTTCGCCGCCATGAACGGTACAGAGGCACGACTCTACATCTCATGGAAGCATAGTGAGCTCGATTTCTACATGCAGAAAATTGATAGTTTCTGGTTTCAGAAACCCAAGGATTACCTAGAGTCTCGAAAACACGTTCGGAACATAGTCGACTGGGGGAAGGACGAGCGCCTAAACGAGATCCGGAATTCCTTGGACAGCCTTCTGAAGAGAGCAGGAAGAGAGTTTTTGAGGCGGCGAAGTCTCGCCAACCACCGTCTGATGGTTATCAACGAGCGTGCGGAAGTGGTAGAGTAAGTCACCGGCGATCGAGAGCCACCACCAGCCGAGAACTCCACCAACCACCAAAACTTAAATGTAAAATAATGAGCCACCGTGATATTAATAAAATATTTCAAATATATAGAAATACTCTAAGTCATCGCCTCTATCAATCTGTTTATTTGGATTTCTACGGCATCTTTTCTGGTAGCCCTTTCACTCGATCGGTAGTGGCTCTCGGTCGCCAGTGACTTACTCTATTCTGTTGTAGTTAACTCATTCAATCAGTCTTCTTAAGCAAGGAAAGATTTCATGAACTTATGTCATCTCTTCGTCGAAGTCACTCCCGTCTAGCTACAGTTCTGATCGCGGTGGCCAAAAACGAAAAGCTTCGTTGTCATCGCAGGAATCCTCCAGCGGATCCTCCAAACATAAGAGCAAGTATAAGAGCTATTAGACGAGAGATGCCAAAAGTGGGCGTTACTTCCACAAGCATTCTGATGGTAGGGAGTTGTTGCATATAAAGTAGGTAGGGAACAGCCCTACGCACGCGCACGGTATATAAGCAGAGAGTACCCAGCCCGCGTTAATACATGAGTCCGCTATTCTGCGAAACAATTTCCCGATTACAAAACCTTGTTTCTTGAAGAATGAGTGGCTATTGAATTACGCGGCTTGGCCTAGTAGGGAGCCTCAACATCGCCTCAATATCGAGGGAGGACAGCCCTGCACTTGGCGGCTGAAGGGAGTGGAGTATGAGATGATCAACCCTTGGTTTCGAAAGGCGCCCTCGTGGATACGCCAGATAAGCTTGAACGAATCTCCTTGCATTATGCAGCTCGGAATGGGATGTCAATTACAGCGCAAGAATTGCTTGACGCGGGTCGGTGAACCATTTTTGCCGATCGTATTAACTTCGGCCCCGAAGAATTTCGGGCTTGGCTTAGTCTACCCCTCTTTACGAGAGTGAGTTATTACCTGTCGACATTTCCGGCGCACATCAAGTCAGACATAGCCGGTGCTAACAGTCCATGATGGCGGCTCTCCGTGATTGTGCCACAAATGTGGAAAACGCAATAGCCGTCGGTGATGAGACTGATGCAGACAGCAGTGCAGCCGAGCCGCTTCTTCAGCGACAGAATAGCCATGACGAACGACCGCCGGAAGACGCGAGCGAAGCTCCAAGCCCCTGGCGGCCATCGAGGGCCACTCGAGTGCCAGTAATGGTCTATCTCATACTTCTTATGGCCTTGCTCGAGCTTGAGGAGAGTGTGCAGTCGGTACCCACAGTGAGACTATACGAATCAGCAGTATGCCAGCAGTACTACAAGGACAAAGTTTCCGAAGACAAATGCAAAACCAAAAAGATCCAGCAAACTTTGGCTCACGTACGAGGCTGGCAGGGCTTTTTTGATGCTCTTCCAAGTGAGTGAACCCTTTCGCACCTTTTCGCCTACATCTAATTCAGAACTGACAGTGCGCATCTAGCTCTGTTGCTATCGATACCGTTTGGCTGTTTGGCTGATGCAAAGGGCCGGCGACTAGTTCTCTTCTTAGGCGAGGTTGGAGAGATATGTCGCCTTGGTTGGATTCTAATGACCTGTAAGTCATTTTGAATGTGGTATATTGTGGTATAATCTCGCGAGGCTGAGCTAATAAATAGGCATGCTATGGGACAAACTGCCGATTAGCATCGTATGGCTGAGTTCACTGTTCAGATTCATTGGAGGCGGGCCCAATGTCTCTTTCGCTGTTCTCTTGTCCATGGTAGCGGATATATCTACATCAGAAACTCGGTCAGTGGATAGTACATGAACTTTGAGAAAATTCACTGACTAAAGCCCAAGGAGCCGTAAATTTTACTTCATGTTCTGCACTATGCTCTGCGTCGGCGCTCTTGGTCCCATACTGGCGGCTGTCACGCTTGGGCACAGCCTTTGGCTACCGTACCTCGTTTGCGCTACAAGCCTTGCCGCATCCTTTCCAATTCTATATCTCATGCCCGAGACGCTACACGACTCGTCGAAGCAACAGAAACCAATCTTCGATGCCGTGGACGTATCACCGGATCCTTTTCGGTGGCTTCGCGGAAGCATAAAGTCCAGTCTGGAGATCTACAAAGCGGTCTTGAACGATCGAAGGATGGTCGCTGGGCTTTTCTGTGTCTTTCTCGCTCAGTTCAAGTCAGCTACATCTGACATCCTACCGCCATACATCTCGTACAAATTCCACTGGCCTCTATCCAAGGTAAGTAGACTCTCTCGCCATGTAATAGAGTCATTGACACATTTTGCTTAGACAGCAGTGCTTATTACGGTCATCTACGGCGTGAACATTGTTTTGTATTTGTTCGTACTTCCATACATCACTGCATACCTCAAACGCGTTACCACGCGACCTACCACTAGCATTGATCTACTTGTTTCTAGGACAAGTTTGGCGCTTCTTTCAGCTGGAGTGTTTATCGTCGGCTTTACTAACAGCATCGGTTTTATGTTCCTCGGTATGTCTGTCTTTGAATGCATGGGAGCATGCCACAGGAAAGAGCACGAATAATTAACGTTCTGCCACAGGTCTTGCTGTATTTGCCGCTGGTTTCGGCGCAAGGCTTTCCATGTTATCCGTCCTAACAGGACTTACGACCGCGGAATTTCGTGCAAGGCTATACACGCTACTCTCTATCATCGAAGAACTCACACGTTTAATCAGTACACCGCTGATTCAGAACCTATGGGCGAAAGCTGTGGCATCGGATGGAGTGCTTTTGGGATTGCCTTTCATAGTTTTGGGCGTGAGTCTACCCCTTTGATTACAGATGAAAATTGCTGATCAGATACTGTCTTCTTGTTAGTGCCTTTTCTTGATGGCTTGTCTCACGGCAATCACCATGTTGAAGAGCAACAGGCTGGGTATGTCAGCCAACGCAGCAAAGCTTGCCAGAAGGGAAAGCGCGTAAGCGACACGACTGTCAACGACTGTTTGACTATTCATGGCTTTTTCTTCAACGTCGACGGCTTCGACGAGACTTGCGTCAACCTCATAATTATAGACAGCGTGGAGATGATGCTATTGCTGTTGAATCAGGCTCACACGATGCTCTTTTCAAGATATTAGCATCGGCTAACACACACCTCGCCTGAGCATTAAGTTACTTCGTTAGAACAAACTGTCTTTTCGCCGATATGTCCAACATAATCTTTGACGACATGATTGTCACAGAGACGTGGGATGGGGCTTTGTTGAAGATGGATCTTACCTCTGAAATCCAAAGTGGGCGCTATCTTCCCTGGTTGTTAGTGGTTAGTGGTCGCTCCTCTTTGGAATCCAGTATACGCGCCAGATTCCAGCTACGATCTTTCAGTTCTGTACATCTAAAGCTGTGCCGCGTGTTCTGGAGGTTAAAGTCACTACGCTGAAGGCTCACTCAGAGACGCTACACTAGCTTTCATCTCTTATTGTCTGATGGATATTAGGCCTTATAAGTACTGTTGAGATCTAGAGAAACTCTGGTTTAACGTGTCGACCTTGCTTCTTTTGCAACTTCCTCAGCTACTCAATCTGTCACCTCGTCGCCTACGACCACTACGTGTCTCTGACCACTTTGACGTCGGATACCTGAAGCTGTGTGTTGACTACGCCGGAGAGATCAAGATTGATTCCCGGGAGCTCATGTATCTGGCTTCCCATTCCATCAATTGTTGCTTTTAACAATTCGTTCTGGGTCTGCAGCGTTTCGTTCTGCTTCTCCAATGCGATCTGATTGCTCCTAATCTCTTCCACTTTCCTCTCTTGCCTTGTAATAACATCTCGTAAGCCTGTAATGAGCCAGGTCACCTCTTCTCATCGAGTCTGCGTGGATTCTGGCGACTTCCTTTGTCTCGTTCTTAGTTTGGAGATGCGATCGGTCTTGTCCGTGCTTGTGCTTGAAGGTGGGTCGGTACGGTTTGATTCGGGGTCTGCCGTCGTTCCTTGCCATGCCATCCCATCGAAGAAGGTAATGGGTCTTGATTCGCGCCGTGGTCGTGTAGGTTGGGCGCCGGTGGTTGTTGGCCCAAGATTACGTTAACATGGTCTTGGTCGGCTATCCCTTCCGGACGCGTTGGGGTCGCGCCGACAGCCGATGCGTCCCGGATCTTTGTTGATCCATTGCGGTCGATAGAAAACGGCCTCATGGTCTTACGCGTCCAGCTCTTACGCGTCAAGAAGCGCGCGACAGTCGTACGGTGGACGTAGACTCCACGCTCTATATTCAACCACCTGACAATCTCGTCGTTGCACAGCCATCCACTACGCAAGAGCTCCTCATATAAAGCCTCCCCATCCTCCTCTGAGATCTTGAAACGTGGCCCTAACTTCCTCTCCAGTGGCTTCCGTACACACCCAAACCGCAATAGATTCGACCGGACGTTGCGAACAGCTGTTGGACAACACCCTACTTCTGACGCGATCGTGTCAATCGGCCAGCTGAGTAGTAAATAACGGGTTATGTCAAGGCGTTTACGCGTCGTAATACCGTGGTTTCCAAAACGAGAGCGATCAATTATTGCTGGCTCGGTTAGTAGGGCCGCGTCAACTTCGTGGGCTCGAAACATGGCTCTGTAAGCTGCCTACAACACCAGAAAAACGTCAGTATAGGAGCCCTACACGTAACCGACGAGCCTCACTGAGTATACGGATATATTCACGCGTTGTGGTATAGTTGTCGCGTTATTTGTGGTAGAATTCGGATCTATCATACAAATTTGGCGAAAGTCTTGGCTAGCGTCTCGGCGTTCTTCACCCCCACCAAATCTTCTATGGTAGCTCTGAATTCTACTATAAATAATATAATAACTTAGTAAAAATAATAAGGCCTAATGAGGCTTGTTAGTTATACATAGGGCACCTATACTAATGTTTTTCTAGTATTGTAGGTAGCCTGTAGAGCTACAAAGGTATATTTCAAGCCTACAGAGTCAACGCGGCCCTACTAACTAATTAATTACCTCGGCTATAATAACTCCCTCGTTTTGGAAATACAACGTCCCTCTACACTAATCTATCACGACTGATTAACTAATCAATCTATCACGACTGATCAACTAATCAATCTATCACGACTGATCAATCAGTTGATCTATCACGACCTTGGTAGATAGCTATATAATAATAAACCTTAGTAGCTCAGGCGCGTATTGCGGCACCCTCTTTAGCTATTATTACGTTAAAAACTAGCTCTGTAGGTTGATTACAACACCAGAAAAACGTCAGTATAGGAGCCCTACGTGTAACCGACGAGCCTTACTGATTATATAGATATATTCACGCGTTGTGGTGTGGTTGTCGCGTTATTTGTGGTAGAATTCAGAGCTATCGTACAAAGTTTGGAGGAACGCTGAAACACGGCCAAGACTTTCGCCAAAATGTGCTCCTAACAGATCCGCTCCGCCCCTCAGCGCTCGGCTTTATCTACGCGTCTCTGATCCTCCCCTTGCCCAAGGATCCGCGTCTGTTCCATAAATTTGATGGCTTTGGTGGCTAGTTGTGGCTCATTGAGGATTTTCCGGAGGTTGTGTCGTCCTGGAAGGCGGTCAAATATCTGGTTCCGGCGGTCCTTGTGTTTCCTGCAGTGAAGGAGGATATGGGCGACTGTCTGTCTGCCCTCCCCGCATTCGCATCGAGGGCTGGCTATGCCTGGTACCTTTCTGCCATAGAGGAAGTCTTTGAGCCCTACCTTCTCTGTTCTCAGCTGTACGAGCAGGGCTTGCTAAGTTTTCGTTACCACTTTGCTCAATAGCTCGCTCTGCACGGGCTTTCAGGTTGTGTGGGTTCATTGCCCTCAGGCTCTGTACTGTGAATAGGTCCCTGATATTCAAGATGATCTCACGTTGTGTCTGCACAGACGGCCCTTTGAGACTTTGTGCATTGTATGTGCCTACTAATGTCTGGCCTCTGGCTGCCATGGCAGCGTAGGTCACCGGTGCATTTGCCTGATTCTGCAGCCCTTTCATTCTGATCTCCCTTGTCATTTCCATCACAGCTTTACCCACGTTTGCTGCTTCCTTTGCGGCTGCCCTTGCTTCCTCCCCTATATTGATGCTCTGCTGTATGGCTGCGGTAGACCGTCGGGTGGTTTCGGTGATGCTTGTAAGTTTGTTTTTGAGGTCGTCGAGTGTCTGCGCGCTGTTGCTTATTGCGGCTTTTGTTTCGGTTTGCATGATCCTGAGGGTATCGCTTATCGTACTGAGGTCGGGAGCGTGCTGCACTTTCAGGATGCATGTCACCGTGCCGTGAAGGATGATCTTTACGAGGTCTGCGAGTACAGGCTGGCTGTTAGTGCGCTCGATACAGCCCAGTGTGTCTTGAAGGTAGGTGCTGAGGCGTGTGGCGTGCTCGCGGATTGGGGTTGGCCAGGTCGACTCCTGAGGCCATTGCGCCGCCATAGCACCTCAGTCGCAGTGGGCGCTGAGCCTGGGTGCTGGCCGTTCAATCGGCATCTCGAGTGAGCGTTTGTGTGCCATAGTTTGCACTAACTCCAAGAATTGGGATTCTCGCTGTTGTCGTGTTTTGTCTGAGGCACAAGTGACGCGCATGTGAAATTTCAAAAAGATGACTAATCTGAGCACAGCCCCACAGTATATAGCCTCCGACATCCCTTCGTAGCCCTTCACCTCGAGAAGTGTCGCATATCATCGATCGGCCCATCTCCCTCCCAGCCCCATCTCCCTCTCAGTCCCATCTCTTTCTCAGATCAAGGCATCAACGCCTGCCGGCATCCAGACACCTGTGGCTTATCTTTGCAGCTAACATTCTCGGTCCCTTCAAGTGCGCAGTCGATTCGATTCGAAATGCCAGCTGCAAAGGATGTTCGTGGGGAGGATTTCCCAACCGGGACCATCTTCTCAGTAGCAGGTTCGTCCTCGACGACCTACAATCTTTGGAGCCGATCCGGCTAACGCGAATTAGGGCCTGTGGTTGTTGCTAAAATTGACGGTCCCAGCATGTATGAGATATGCAAGGTGGGCAAAGATGAGCTTCTAGGGGAGGTCATTCGGATAGAAGGCGACAAAGCCACACTTCAGGTATACGAGGAAACGAGTACGCAAGCAATTCGTCTTTTGCACGAGACCATCTGACAGACAACAGCCGGCGTTGCGGTCGGTGATACTGTTTCCAGGACGGGTAAGCCGCTATCCGTTGAGCTCGGGCCTGGCCTGATGGACACGATCTATGATGGTATCCAACGACCCCTCAAAAAGATTGCCGACGACACCAACAGCGTCTACATTCCCCGCGGCATCATGATGCCAGCTCTCGACCGGGAGAAGAAGTGGGAGTTCACCCCGCTCATGAAAGAGGGTGATCATATCACTGGCGGAGATGTCTGGGGCAAGGTCTTCGAGAACTCCTTGCTCGACGAGCATAGAATCCTCATGCCTCCACGCGCCCACGGCGTTATTAAGAAGATTGCAGCGAAGGGTCAGTATACAGTCATAGATCCATTGCTCACAGTCGAGTTCAACGGAGAAGAGAAAGAATACCCGATGATGCAGTCATGGCCCGTCCGCGTCCCTCGACCAGTCCGGGAACGCCTGACTGCTGGCTCGCCAATGATCGTTGGCCAGCGTGTTTTGGACGCCTTGTTTCCTTCGGTTCAAGGTGGCACGGTCTGTATCCCAGGAGCCTTTGGCTGCGGCAAGACTGTCATCTCTCAGTCGGTGTCCAAATTTTCGAACAGCGACATTATCATCTACGTCGGGTAAGCAAACTCCCTTCTCGCACAATGTCTCCCCATGCGTAGCATGTGAGGGTTCGAGAGAAATGCTGACGCATACGTCCTAGGTGTGGTGAACGAGGCAACGAAATGGCTGAATTGTTGATGGAGTTCCCCAAGCTCACGGTCACCATCGACGGCCGTAAAGAGCCAATCATGAAGCGCACATGCTTGATTGCAAACACTTCAAACATGCCTGTCGCTGCTCGCGAAGCGTCCATCTACACTGGTATAACGGTGGCTGAATATTTCAGAGACCAAGGCAAAGCCGTCGCTATGATGGCTGACTCTACGACGAGATGGGCGGAAGCTTTACGTGAAATTTCTGGTAGGTTGGGGGAGATGCCCGCCGATCAAGGCTTTCCGGCGTATCTGGGTACTAAGCTGGCTTCTTTCTACGAGCGTGCTGGAAATTGCGCTGCGTTAGGATCGCCAGAACGACAAGGAGCCGTTTCGATTGTGGGAGCCGTGTCTCCGCCAGCTGGTGATTACTCAGAGCCAGTTACGTCTTCGACACTTGGCATTGTCCAGGTGTTTTGGGGCCTTGACAAGAAACTCGCCCAGCGCAAGCATTTTCCGTCCATCAACACCTCAGCATCCTTCACCAAGTACACGGCAATCCTGGACGAATTCTATCAAAAGGACTATCCAGAAATCCCTCGTCTTCGAGATCGCATGAAGGAGCTTTTGTCAAGCTCAGAACAACTTGAGCAGGTTGTACAACTCATTGGCAAAAGTGCGCTGGATGATTCAGACAAGATTACTCTCGATGTTGCTGCGATGCTCAAAGACGACTTCTTACAGCAAAACGGCTACAGCGATTACGACCAATTCTGCCCGCTGTGGAAAACCGTGTACATGATGAAGGGGTTCATGACCTTCTACGACGAGGCACAAAAAGCATGTTCCAAAGGTGTGAGGTGGGCGAAGATCCGAGAAAGCACTTCTGACATACAGCACGGTTTACGAAGCATGAAGTTCGAGCTGCCAGATGATGAAGAAGGAGTGTCGAAGAAATACGATGGGCTTTTTCAGCAGATGTCGGAGAAGTTCGCCAGTGTGGCTGACGAATAGAAAGTAAGTGAGCAAGGATATACAGGCACGATACACGTGATGCCCTGTGCAGCTTGCTGTCAAGGCTGGATTGGCTTGGAATCGTGCTCATAGCAACTGCAGAAAGTTCTTCCTGCTGCTTTTTGAACGCTTGCAGCTATGGTACACATCGGTCAAGATGTTAATGTTACATGCCATTCCTCAAATCCGTCATTCAAAGCGTGGATATCTCTTATCGGCATGATGCTTGATGCCGACCGCGTCCTGAATAGATCCTAGTTTGTCCTATCATCGCTTATATAGCCTGCTCTACTGTTCCCTTTTGCAGTTTCATTGACCACGTTTGGTCGTAAAGCCGGGTGTCTTATACAGGTCTGAATCTTGAATATTGCAGTGAAGCTTAGGCCTAAGAATCGTATGCCAATACCCGATCAGAATCAAGACAACGTCTTGCTCTGTATCCCGATGCACTACCTTGTTATTGAGAAGGACCTTCCATTCAATCGAGTAGTGGAGGCAGGTGGGCACATCCTCTCCGTAACTATCATGCTCGTCCCACTCATCTGGTTGAAGGAATCGGAGCCTATCTGGTTCTAATTGTGTCTGCAGGTGGGAAACGCTCCTCGCCGTCCGGTCTGAGAAAATGCGATGGGTGGCTTGGGGTGTACCTGCAAACTGTGTGTCATCAAGGTAGCCCTGCTCTTGAGAGCCAAAAAACTCCTGGTTGAAAGAGAAAAGACTCGTCATCGCGTCCGTATACGTCGTACAAACCGTCGTTGCCCACCTCCAGCCGTCCTTTTCCGTACGGAATGCCACGATTACAATCACTCAGCGGCATGCAATTCGACCTTCGAAGACTTCGATATAGTTTCAAGAGGCCCAAAGGTGCCGGTAACGAGACAAGAATTTGACGATTGCGTCTCATGGAGGAAAGTCGATACACCCTTTATACCTTTCACCAGCAAGTGGGATAGAGCAATGAAATTGAGACAACGGCTCATAAAAGATGGCAAGGAAAAGATTATAGTCGTGGCAATCTGGGCAGAGGGGTTGCGTAACGTTTACGACGCATTTGAAGTTGCTGGAATGTTGGGGTACCAGAACAATGGCGTAGACAAGCGAAGGCAATTGAAGAATCACTACAACGAATACCTAGTTCTCGGAGATATCTCAGCGGATGAATACAGGGTTTTTGGCCTTGTTTAGCGGACAAGAGGAGTGGGATATCACGTTAAGCGTGCCGGGACTTCCGGGACTTCCAGGACTTGCGGGATCGGGTACAGTCCCCGATGCGTTCGTTCATAACCGACGCACCGGAGCAGACCGCCCAGGAGAAGCTCGAAAACATGATCTACATACGTACTGGCATCAGAGGCGAGAGTAAGCAACTGTTGTATCTTATAGGATTCATGATCAGAGTGTCTGCTGTTAGTGATACAGGCCCTAGCTAGCTACTACTTATCTTATTTAGTTTTTACGATACTCGGAAAGAGCCTATATATACTAACTAGCGGCGGATAGTCTTATTAGTGCTTTTCCATACGACGACTTCGCGAAAGACTATGGTAATTAATAAAGGTAAATTGCTATATATATATGCCCGTATTGTATATGAAATTTTGTGTCAAACAATCACAGTTACCCAAACACTAGCGCTCGAACTTCAATGCTGTCTCGCGGTTTCGCATCTCGTGGAGACCCTACATGAGCAAAAGCCGAATGAGGTGTCTGGCCTGCAACATGTAAGCCCACTCTGGAGTCGGTACATTGGAGCAATAGGCACTCGGTATTGTGCATTCCGGACCAGTAATACCACCGCTGTCCTGGATTAAATCTGAGCCCAGTGAACTCATTGTGCGGATCGGAATACTGGACAGGGAATAAATCATTCTTGTCTAGCGAGTCGCCAGCCACAAAGGCCAGGGGCATAGATTCCACTATGCCATTCAGGGGACGCCAAACGCTGAAGATGCGATAACGTTCGTCACGGAGATGGTCCTTCTTGGTCTGACTTGCATGCTCCTGGGCCATACGGCGAGCCACGACGGCAGAATGATCTGCATGAACGAAATTGATCGGCTGCCGCTGACCGTCTTTTCCTTGTCTGCGAACCCCATGGCCCTGGATCACCACCTCCTGCACGCCCAGATGTTGCTGTAGTAACTTGCTGACTTCTGGATAATAGACATTTTTGATGGCGTCGTCGTCTGCGAAAACTTCGTCGGGGGTGCTCGATTCGACATTGCGCAGGGCTTCAAATGCATGGGCCTCGAGACTGAAGGAATCTTCGTTCCCGCGGATGTCGGTGATGAGAACAGAATGAACCTCCTTCATGGCGGATTCACTCATGAAACTGTCGTCAACCCGTAGTGCTGAACCATCTTCCGAGGGAATAATGAAGACTAAATCTGCTGTGGTCGGTCCTCGAGGGATATAAGCGGCTGTTGACATGGCTGTTTCTAGCGCTGCTTTAAAATCACGTCCCTACAAAGCGGGTGTGAAATTGAAAACTAAGATACGTAAGGACGAGGAAACGATGACGCAGATCAAAAGCCAATTCGATCAGTCGAGAAGACGACCTAGGTGGATATTGATCTAGTGTTGAGAAGCTTGTGAGAAGCGAGACGCTAACGTCTTGGCGTACAAGGCGCTTTTAGCGTAACACCGACCGTTTTGATCCTCGTCTTCCACAAGTTGAATACCTAACCATGAGACAAAGCAGTCATACCTACTACGGCTAGCATGTTAAGCTTCGAATGATGGGCACTGGATATCAGCGCAGCCATCATTAACATTTCATAGCGCGATGTCCATAAGATCATCGACAAGACATCCCGAAGGAAAACAATTAATTCGGGATCCGTCCACGGAGGTCGCTAGCGTTGCGGACTGGAAGGGATAGGGGACGAGCAAATCACCCCTTTTACCTCAATACGAGCCGTTTCTAATAGCTCTCGGGAGAAGAATCGACAACAAGTGATAAATTAGGGCTGGAAATGGTCTTGGTGAAAGTTGCTTGTGCTAGACTTGGTGCTATAGTATGATGTGAATGCCCTTGAACACTACACTACAGATAATCTACTATGCCAAACCTGTCTTGTAGAGTTTCTGTGATTCATGAAAGTGCTGGAAGCAAGGAAGGACTCGTAAGAACTACCCTTGTACTGCATCACTCCCAAGTTAACCTTGTCCTATCCCTTAATTTCTTGATGGTGAAAGCTAAATCAAATCAGCGCTGCATGACTTAAGCTCTGGTCGAAACAGGCTTGTTTATGAGAAGTCAACGGTTATTCGCAAGGGTTACGATGATTCAGGGAAAGCTGGAAGAGAGTGTGTGTTTGTTTTGTTTGGAACGTTGGGTTCATTGTGATAGTCTCGATTCTTGTACTTATCCGACAACAGGAAACAAGTGACTTGAACGCCCACTTGACGCTCTGGGGTGAAGGCGGTTGTACCCACTTTGGGTTTAGCTATTTCAAGTTGCCCCACCTCAGCCTTGAGGCGTCATATGCCCGCCATGTCCTCGTTTGATTCCAGAAATTTACAGAATGCTTTGTGTCAGAGCCTACTCGATACCAGATGACGCTACAGAATCAACTTCCGAGCTCGCGTTGGACTTCTTACCGAAAGTGGACCGATGAAAGGTTGAGATTACGCCTGCAGCTCTTCATGAGTGCCATTGACAAGGTCGCCCTCCTCGAGCACACAAGCTCTGTTCTCGGCAAGGCCATGGCCATAAGCGAGCCATTCTCGGCTGGCGAATTCTGGTGTTGTTTTGAACTGACGGCTGACGATGGGTCACTCGTTATTGCACGTCTGCGACTTCCCAAGCATCCGAATAGCCATGGTTTGGGAGATGACACATACTCCATGGCCTGCGAAGTTGCGACAATGCGGTTCGTCCAAGCGCATGTACCCAAAGTTCCAGTACCAAAAGTTTATGCGTTCGGTGACTGCAATTCAGAATGGGCACGGAAGATTGGAGCACCTTACATGCTGATCGAAGGCTTCTATGGAAATACACTGTTCGATGTCGAGGGGAATCTTTGCGAGCTTCAGGTACGTTCCTACTCTATAGATTACGCATCCTACTGATAAGCCAGGGTTCCATACAAAGACATATCATCACACAATGGACTGCGATTATAGCGGAGTTGGCAACTGTTCATCTCCCAATGATTGGATCGATCTCCGAATTTTCCGAGAGCGATGGTGCCACCATTGGAAAACTCTCTTATGCTGAAATGGACAGCCTAGTAACACCTGGTCCCTTCGAAAGTGTCGTCGACTATTACACTGCTGTGATTGACACCAAATGCCATTCCCTGCGTAACAAAGAGGTACACAAGTCCATCCAATTGGCGTATTACGTGTATCGAGACATTGTGCAGAACTCGTCGGTATTCAAGAAATTCAATGAACCGCCTTTTCCCTTCAATCACATGGATCTGGACACACACAATTTTCTTGTTGATGGGGCGTATAACATAATCGCAGTCATCGACTGGGAATTCGCACAGTCGGCACCCTGGCATGAACACACTTACCCAATACTTTTCGCTCCCTTTGGGAATGTGTTTGGGGAAAGCGACGAAGCAATCCTACGCCTCCCGGCCCAGGTTAGATGCGGGAACGTCTCTCTCCAGGAAGTAACCAGGCAGCTATACAAGAAAGGATTCGATGATGCAGAGAGGGAGTTGCACACGCATGGCAGGGATATCAGGGTGTCCATCTCAACACTATTGGACTCCAAGGGAGCTAGAATAAATAGATTGGCAGGCATTCTGGAGCATATCGACCCAATGTACGTTGAGCGATGTACATTGGAAATGATCAGAATTGCATACGAAATCGATGAAAGGGACTCGGAGAAGTATCTGCGCAGTATGGATCAGGAAATGACCGAGGATACAAACTAGATGCCTCATCCATCAGCCGATTCAACATTCTGGCAAACGCATGTGTTTGCATTTAAAAACAGCTTTCAATTGTAATCAGTCCTGTCCAAAATACGACACTATCCAGATGGGTCCAGAACCATTTACATCTGGGCGATTGTGAAGCAAGCAGGTTTTTAGCCTGACGTGTATTGATTGCGGTTGGTGTTGATGTGAGGCAGGGGTGGTTGACGCGTTCCATTAAGCACTTGGCGCGTGGGGCACTCTTCCGTCTCGTCGTCGTCGTCGTCGTTTCTCAACCTCCCACTATGGCTTCTCCGCAGCAATTGCGCGGTCGCTATGCCCGTAGGTCAACACCAGTCAATAGACACCCAAGCCGCCAGTCACATCTGACCTGGGAACAGATGCGCCCGGCCCGACATATCTCTCGTACACGCCAGACGGCAGGAAGCTCGTTACGGCGGGGGTGGACAACTTCTGCCGCGTCTTCCGCTCCGGATCGGACGAAGAGCCTACCAATGTCGACGATTGCGAGGAGAACAATGCAGGCATTGCCGCCGGTGTAGGTCGCTCCCAGCGAGACGATCCGAAGCAGGAGATGCTGACGAGACGCTGACGGGCCGCAGAACACCTTCTTTGTCACGGTAGCCGAGAATGGAAACATAAGCAGATATTCTCTGCAGGACCACAGGTTCGAATACTATCTGGACAGAGTCTCGCTCCCCGCGCGGGACGTGGCGCTGAGTCCGGACGAGAAGTGGGTTGCCGTCGCGAGCGAGTACGTATTCCGGGTCGGGCGAGAGGAGAGACGCTGACACGCTTCAGCGAACATTCGGTGCTTCTGGTCAACACCGGAGGCCGCCATGAACGCCAGATCAGGACCTTGGCCGACCACGAGGGCTCCGTGAAACACGTCGCATTCGACAAGACCGGCTCGCAGCTGGCCGTATCCTCCACCAACGGAAACGTGTACATATACTCGCTGGAATCGTCGACGCCGAAGCTGGTCAAGACGCTGGATGGCATGCTCAAGAGGCATGATCAAGACGCAGAGTCGACCTCGAGAGTGCTGTGGCATCCGGACGGCAGAGCCTTTGCGGTCCCCGCCCCGCTGCGCGAGATACAGGTGGTGTCGACGAGTGACTGGGAGAAGCAGCGCTCTTTCGTGACGCCGCATTCGGCAGACATCACCGCCGCAGCATGGTCACCCAATGGCGGCCTGCTGGCTACGACCTCGAGCGATCTCAACCTCTGCCTATGGGAAACAAAGACGCAGAAACTCCTGAAGACCTACGACGATGTGAAGGCTACCATTCTGGCCATGGCCTGGCACCCTACCGAGAACATCCTATCCTATACCAACTCGGAAGGTCAATTGTACATCCACAACGACTTTGTGCCCTCCGAACATGTCCACATCCTGCAAAGCCCCACCCAGCCCGCTCCCTTCTTCCACGACCCTGCAGAAGGGCGCTCATCGAAGATCGCAAATGGCACCATGCACACGCTTCCGGAGCGCCGGCACAGAGATGTTTCTCCCGAGGACGACGACGACCTGGACGACATCCTGGGCCCCGAGTTCCAGGACGAAGACATGGATGACTTTGTGGTCGACGATGACGGTGCTGGCTATGCCCCTGCCCTGAATGGACACGGAAAGCGCACGAATGGTCACTTGGGCCCTCTCCACTCAACAGCAAAGCGGCCCGCCTACAAATCCTCCGCCTTCCAACCTCGGATCCACGAACCTTTTCAATCGGGCGCGACCCCCTGGCGCGGGAACCGACGTATGCTGTGCTGCTCCTTGTTCGGATACGTCTCCACCATCTCGCAGGAGAACGACCAGCATACGGTAGAATTGAAGTTCTCCGACAAAGGATTTCGAGACGCCAAGATTGACGACATTTATGGGTACGACAAAGCTGCGCTCAGCACGAAAGGCGCTCTTTTAGCGTGTCCGCCCGGCGATGGGCATCCTGCCATGATCTACTATCGACCGCACGGCGTCTGGACGGTACGAGAAGAGTGGCGGACGAATCTACCCATCGGCGAGTCGGTGACTTCAATCGCATTGAGCGAGAGCTACGCCGTGGTCACGACCAGCACGAACTACATCCGCATCTACAGCCTCTTCGGCCTCCCTATCCGTGTATACAGGCAGAAGTCTTCACCGGCCGTCACCTGTGCGGCATGGCGCGACTACGTCCTCACAATCGGCAACGGCCCCGTCGGCGGCGACGGCACATCCCAACTCCTCTACACCATCGAGAACGTAAAGCGCGACGAAATCTACCAGTCGGAAGACATTGTCGCCCTACCTCCCAACACCACATTGACCTCCGTCTTCTTCTCCAAAGACGGCGATCCCTACATCTACGACTCCGACGGCGTCCTTCTGACACTCCTGCGCTGGCGAACAAGCGGCCAAGCTCGCTGGGTCCCCATGCTCGACACGAAGAACCTCTCTCGACGCGCAGGCGGTGGGAAAGAGGAATCGTACTGGCCCGTCGGAGTCCAAACCGACGAGAACAACAAGCACGTCTTCGAATGCTTCATCATCAAGGGCAGCGAACAATATCCCAGCAACCCACCGCCGCTATCCAGCCAATTCCCGCTCGAGATACCCGTCTCTTCCACCTCTTCCGACGAAGAGGACGCAACAGCCGAGCACGAGAAAGCCTTTGTCCTCTCCTCCACCCTCTACACCCAACTCTCGGAAACCCTGTCGCACACACGGCCCACGCTGGACCAGGAAAACGACCTGATGGTGCTGGAAGAACGTGCCGATGGGGCGCTGCTGCGCATGCTGCCCCCGGAATGCAGGAGCGAACAGCGGAATCCGAAGGCGTTGGAGCTGGTGGAGCTCATGCGGGATAGCGGGGACAAGTACGTAAAGGGTGCGCTCAAGGCAGCCGAGAGATTCGGCAAGAATCCGGAGCTGCTGCGCAAGATCAGGAGGGTGCAGGCGAGGAAGGAAAGGGCGAGGGTGAATGGCGGGGAGGTGGAAGAGGACGAGGACGATGATGTCGAGGATGATTTTTTCTAAGAGAACGATTGGGGGGGGTTTTTTTTTTGACAAAAACGGCATTCGACCGTGTTTGGTTGGGATGCTGAAATCGACCAAAATGCTACTGCACTCTGATTGTGAAAAACAGAAGCAGACTGGTATCAAGCCCCATCGTATCATCCACCCTCCCTGTCGTTCCATCCCGCACAAATATCTAATACACTCCACAAAGCATCTATATTGGTATCCTGCCATTGCTCCCTCCCCCTCCCCCCAATATCCCCCCAAACGCCTTGGCACCTTCAGAGACGCCGAGACCCTCACCGGCACGCTCCAGATATACATGCTCATTTTCCCCGCTCATCCTCGACACTTCATTACACGCCAAAGCCCTCGCCACCCACCCCGACGCTGACCAAGCCCCCCTCGCCCGCACAAGCCAACCGGGCGCACAGACTCAAAAACACCACCGTCTCCGTCGCCGCGAGATAGTTCAACGTATCCAGCAAGATTTTGAGATGGCGGGCAAAGTTCTCCTCGTACTTGCCGAGCATATCGAACATTTTGTCCACACGCTGAGGATCGTAGACGAACGGGGTGGCCGACTTTGAGGAGGCGCGGGGGACCAGCGTTCGCGACGACGACTGCGCGGCCGACGTGGGCGGGTTCGAGAGCTGCGCGTTTGCGAGGGCGACGAGGTCCGGGTCGCCCGTGATCAGGTAGCGGGAGAGCGATTGGGTGAAGGAGGCGAACATGGCGCATGTGGACATTATCTTGTTGTTGATCTGATCACGCAGCGTCAGCACCGCATCTCTTCCTCCCTGTACATCCCGACGACTTTCCCTCGGCGAGGAAAAAAAAGGAGGGCGGGGGAAAGGAAGGGAACGTACTCTCAGCAGCTTACTGTTAGTAAGCATGCACTCCTTCAGGCAGGTTGCCAAAAAGTCCACGTGGTCCTGCATCAACTCATCAACCGTCCTCTCCTTGCCCTCCCTCCCCTCTCTTCCTGTAGCCCCGCCCGGAGCACCATTCTCCTCCGTCAGCCTCTCCATCAACCCCACCCAGTTCGGTTCAATGACCTCGGCGGTGCAATAATACAGCAATTGCTGCACAAAAACCAGCATCCTCGCCCTCAGCGTCCAAGCCTTGCGTTTCCAGAGCTCGATCCTCTTGTTCTTGCTCCGGTGTTTCCACGCCGCGTTTTTGCCTTGCTCGCCCCAGCACTCGACGAGGCTGGTTTCGAGATGGCGGAGCGACAGGAGGTAGCGGAAGAGTAGTTGGTAACGCGTGAGTGTGACGCGGCTCACGACCAGGGAGAGGGGAAACGGCATGCTGTAGTCGAAAACCAGGGCTTGGAACCCCGTTATGTTGCTATCGTCTGTGACGGAGGAAGCTGCCGCGTTGGCGGCGGGTGTGTACACCGAGGCTGCGTTCGCGGTTTCTTGATCGAGACCCGTGACCGTGACAATCTTCATGAGCCAGTTCGTCAGGCCCGTCACATTGATCTGGACTTTGACGTCTTCCTTGTACGGATCTTCGGCAGCCACGGACCCAGGTTGCCGAACCACGATATCGAGAAGCGACTGCAATTTTCCGATATTGACGTTCTTGGCGGGTTTCTTGAGCTCCGAAGCGCCGAGTTCGAGGAAATATGTGAAGAAGTCTGAGCGATCGAGAAAGAAGTAGTGTTTGAGGGAGCGGAGGCGGGCAGGGAGTTGGTGGGTGGTGAGGAGGAGGTTGAAGAGGGAGGAATTCGCGTATTCGTAGGCGGAATTCACGTTGTCGAGGAAGCGGGCGTCGTCGAAGGACGAGGGCACGTCTTGGACGGTTTTGCTGATGTCGACGCCGCCGCATTCACGGACGACGTTGAGGTATTTCCCGGCGAGAAGGACCTTGTCTTTTACACCCTCGAGCTGTGGCGGGACCAGGGCATCGCGCATCGTGTACCGTTTCTCCCAGTACTCATCCGTGTAGTCCTGGTCCAGCCTCTCCCTCTTGATGCTTTTTTGCTCTTTGATTAAAAATTCGCCATGAGGGTCCTTGATGCCGCCGTGGTGCAACCACTCGTTCAGCATAGCCATGTATGGCTTGCTTGCTTCCCGCAGAAGCATCGTGAGTAGTTCCCTCGCCGCGGGATCTCCACTCATACTGGCCAACCTCCTCGTGATGAGCCCCAGCACACTGCCTCCCTTGCAGATCTTTTTGCTCGAGAGCTGAACATTGCCGCCCTCCCTGAGACTCTCCAAAATACCCTCCAGGTTATCCTCCTCGTCTTCCGACGAATCGTTCTCATCATCTTCCAGTATGCCATTCGCCTTCAGCAGTTCCACACCCGTGGTATACAGCTGGAAGAGCATATGCCCCGTCTGCTTCGTATGCAGATTCAGCACATGCAGCGTAAATCCCGTGTTCGTCAACATCTGATGCTCCAACTGCGCCATCAGGGTCAGGTAATCCTTCATCAGCCTCCTCACCGCCGCACAAAGCGAATGGTTCACCGCGCCATACTCCTCTCGACTCAGCACTTCGACGCACGTCTCTATCGCAATGTAATGCGTCGCGAGCTTCAACATCGACTTGGTCAGGTCTCTCAGACTGGGATCCAAGCCAGGCAAGATACGGAACTGGGGACCGATGAGTCTTTCCTTCTCTTCGTGCGGATTGTACGACTCGCTGAACCGGATATACTGCCCCTCGAAGCCCATGAACACGAACAGCAGATCCTCGATGATGACATTCTCCTGCTGGTCGAGCGAGAGTTGGGCGAGAGACGTCGGTTGCAGCGCGGCCGGCGCCGTCGAAGCAAGCGGGGGGATCGAAATGCGCGTCGCGAGCGGCGCACTCGTGTGCGGTACAAGTCTGGCCTGCGGATCCCACGGCGCCTGAGGTTCCTCCGGTGTCTTCCTCCCGCTGGCCCTCTCTGCCGCCCTCTCTCTGTCGGATCGCGGCCGTTCTCTCTCAGACCTCGCGCGCGCATTGGCCCGAGACTCTGTAGAACGCTTCAACGGGCTCCTCGTCCGTCTGATCTCCGTCTCCCGCTCCCTCACCTCCCTCCTCTCCGTTCTTCTCTCCCCGACCCTGGTCCCGCTGGACTTGTTTCTGACATGCGACGTGGTGGATTCGCGATGCCGCTCATTTTCCCTTTCTCTTTCCCCGCCGACGCCGCCGGACGGGACACGGGGCCGTGAAGAGGACGCGAAGTTTGTCGAGCGGCGGTCGGCCATGGTGGAGGCTTTCATGTTGGTCGGATTGCGGGTCGACATGGTCGCGAGCGTGGTTCGGTTTCCATGGAGATGCGGCAGCGGGTGTGGTTTGCCGTGTTTACCGTGTTTCTTCTGCACGACGAGCGCGCGAATGTTTGGTTTGGGTCGAGTTGAGCTGGTTGGACGTGTTGTCCCCGCCGCGTCGCGCAGCTGCGACCTAAGCGAGTGACCAATGACGCACTATCTACCAATATCTGTGTCGGAACCGGGACTTGATATCTGTTACCATCAATTACCTGGATTACGTATTTGCCGCAGAGCATCTGCAAAAAAAAAAAAAAAGACTCGACGTGTCAGGTGCGTAATGTTTCAATCTACAAAAAAGTATAATCAACGATGTTCAAGGCGCCGTAGCTATGCCCGAGTGTCTATAAATTCAAAACTGGACTCCAAACACGATGCCTTCTCCTGGCCAGCCCTTGCTCACACCTCATGTCTTCGCTGCCCCGGGACCTCGTTTCCAAACAGTCTCCCGGCATCCACGCAGTATCTCGCCTGTCCATTTCCGTCGTGGCCGGCCTCACTGCCCCAGCACACCAGCACGGCGTCCAAGATG
Organism: Corynespora olivacea; assembly: GCA_019202945.1. Taxonomy (NCBI): domain Eukaryota; kingdom Fungi; phylum Ascomycota; class Dothideomycetes; order Pleosporales; family Corynesporascaceae; genus Corynespora; species Corynespora olivacea. The sequence continues at coordinate 30,592 of JAGQEM010000276.1, forward strand.
CCACCCAACACACCCTCCATCGCTCCCAGAGCACCCCAACCGATCGCCCCGCTGATGATGGCAACCACATAGGCATAGAGGCTGCCGGTGTACGGCACTGTACCATTGCTGATCTTGAGCATTCTGGCCGTCGACACCCAGCCACCGAACGCAAGGGCGAATGTCAACGTCCACCTGATCGCATGGAGCAGAAGCTTGGCGAAGCGATAGGACTGAAGCGATGTGCGTCGGTGCGGCGCAAAAGAGCGCGGTCCGAGTGTTGTCGTGGGCGAATCGGGCGAAATGAACGACATGTCGGAAATGCCGCGTGCCGCTTGTGTGAGGGGTACTCCATGGATGGATGCGTACGTGAGGGTAAGCGGATTGGTCATGGCCGCAATCGGTGACGGGATGATCGAGTACGCGCACATGCTGATGAGGCCGGCAAGTCGCCGCGGCAGGACCATGAGTGGCAGTCTGATGAGCAGCGAGATGAGCGTGGAGAGACAGATGGTGCCAATCATGGTGTAGGACGCATGGGCGAGCGAAGCCTGAACCACAGTACGACCCGACGGTGCTGGGACCGTGTTGCGGTGGAAATACCACTGCGAGACGGCTGCCGCGGTGGTGGCCCTCTGGACTCCAGCGAGGACGCTCAAAGTCCAGAAATAGTCAAGGAAGAAGACGGCGCCGAGCCACCACGTGCTCAGGTCGATGATCCATCCCGAGTTCGTGAAGTGACCGCCGAGGAACAAGCGCGTGAACATGACTATCCATAGCCAGGAGTATGCAACGACGGAGGCCAGGGACGCGACCCCCACGGCGAGGAGATGCGGCTGCGCCTTTAGAATCTCCACCGAAAACTCCAGCATCCCCACAGCCTTTTCCAGCGAATGTCTTGCTTTCCAAACCGTGTATATCCAGCAGACTGCGAAGATGCAAGGCCCCAAGGACATCCAGCGCATGGCCTTGTCCTGATAGCTGTCGCCATGCCATGACCCCTTGAAGCTCGAGATGAACGGGTACAGGAAGAAGGAGAAGGAGATGGTGGGCACGGCGACAAGGATCAGCATGACCAGCGGTCGTGCGAATGATCGTAGAAGGGCCAGCCACAGCAGTCCCACGGATATCGAGACCAGGGAGTAGACGGCGATCAGATGGAAAGACGAGTGCAGAACCGTGTAGATGGTGTCTCCGAGCGGATGCTTCTTATCTGGCGGCGATTCCTGCAGCAGAGAAAGCAGGGCAACGCCGATGATGGAGCACTTGGCTATTATGAACAGCTCAGCCCAGAAAAAGTTGTGCCTCGGGGGTGTCACCGGCTCCATGGCCACGACCTGCGGTACCGATTCTCGATCCGGGCTGATGGGACGAGGGTGCTCGAGAAGGGTATCCTCGTCCGTCTCCTGCGGTATAGGCAAGGTCGTCCTGAGCGGCTTCCGCCCACGTTCCCGTTTGGGCATGTCACGGAACTGCTGATACGACGGTGGAGAGTCGTTGATGTCCCGCAGAAAGTCGTCCCTGTCCATCTCTTCCATGCTGCCTCGCTCCGTGGACGCGAGCTCAACATCAACCAGCTTCCCCTTTCCCTGGTTGCTCGCTGTACTCGATTCGGACAGCGGGATACTTTGATCTCTGTTTTCTTCGGGGTCGAGTCGTGTGACGGTTGCAGACCTCCCACGGGTCGTGGGCTTGTTCCCTATCCAGGAGCTCTTAATCCCGCGGCCCATGGCATAGTCGCCATCATTTTCCATGCTGCCCATGCCTGCCTCGTGCTCCGACTTTCTTTCCAAGCCGTCGTCCACCTCGGACGATTCCGAAAGGTTGCTGGCGCCAAACTGCCGCCGCGAGCGCTGCAAGGCATAGTGATCGGCCATTTCTCGGTCGTGCTCCTCGTGGTCGTCCTCCTCCCGGAAGTCGTCCGTGGCCGAGTAGAACAGCGGCGCGGGGGCGTTGGATGTCCGCGAGGCAAATGCGAAGCGCGACATGGCTTGCGAGTTGTACGGGTTTGGCATGTTGCGGCGTTGCAGGTATCCCGACGCAGCTCGCGATCGTGACGACGGGCGGTGTCTGTCGGAGGGTTGGCGGGGCAGAGGCGGCTCTTGTTGGCCCATGGACAGGCGCGACTGCGACTGCGAAAGGAACTTGGAGGCATCTATTCACACGCCGGTCAGTCAGTCACACGAGGCCGGTCGCACGTCGTCCAAAGGCGTCACATGGGCAGGCAAGGATGACAAACGGCTTACATTCGGAGAACATGATGGGCGACGTGTGGGCGGGTGTGCTCGCGTGCCCGTGAAGCTTCGCGCAGCCAGCTCAGGCGGGCGGGCGTGTGGGTGGGTGGTGCAGCCTTGCCGGCGCGGATCAGCAGTCGGTGAGGCGGGCGGTACGAGGTGGAGGCAGCAGCGGATGACGCAGAGGCGGAGTGAGAGGCATCCAGCCGATGGGGACCGACGGGCTGGGCAAACGTGTGGGTAGAGATGGATGATGGTAGGAATGGGTGTATGTACGTGCTAAGACAAGGCCGGCACAGCTGCAGGAGAGCTATCGGGCAGGCGTCGCAGGTGCAGGTAATAGTGAAGCTGTGGTCGCTCGGGCCGATCCCGTATCGTATCACATCCTTGTTGGGACGACGACGCTTGCACAAAGTGACTGTGCACCTGTATAGTATGTACATGTGCAGTCGATGCACGTACTGTGTAGTATGTAGTGCACTTCTCCGGGTCATGTTATCTAGACATTTGAACTGCTTCACCGCTCAAGTGGCATCGATGCACACAAATCCAACACGTTCATCAGCGTGCTGTTCTACTACGTACATGCCAAGGCCTGTCAAACCACCACCATCATCATCACTCTTCCTACCCCACGATTCACCAACAGCACCCCTAGCACGCCTGCGAGCCCACCGGATCCGCCCGTTGAGAATCGAACCACCTTCGGTCCCTCAGTAGGAAATCTCCACACCTGTACATAATCAGTCCCCTGCAAATTCCACAACCTCGCACCTCTTCCGTCCACGAACATCGACTGCACGGCGCGCCTCTGCCATGGCACAGCCATGGGACTACATCGCAAAGATAGTGTCCTTGGGCGACTCAGGCTGTGGCAAATCGAGTGTACGTATTTCCGCTCCCCTCTCCGCATCCCGCCTTAACATCTCCCAGCTCACGGTGCGTCTCTGTGAAGGACGTTTCTCCCCGCATCACGACGTAACCATCGGCGTCGAATTCGGCTCCCGAATCGTGCCCGTCGGTCCCCCGGCCTCCCTGGAGCTCGATATAAACCGCCCCACCAAAGCCCCCGCAACCGCCTCGAAACAAGCAAAGGACCAACCGCAAAAACACATGAAGCTCTCGCTGTGGGACACTGCAGGCCAGGAAACATACAAGAGCATCACACGGAGTTACTTCCGGGGCGCTTCGGGCGCTTTGCTGGTCTTCGACATCACGCGGAGAAATACGTTCCTGAGCGCGACCAGCTGGCTCAACGACTTGCGGCAAATCGCCGAAGAGGGCATCGTGTGCGTGTTGGTGGGCAACAAGAGTGATCTTGCGCCCCCGTCGAATGTTTCTTCTGGCGACGAGAACGCGGCGAACAACCGGCCGGTGACGAAAGAGGAGGCTGAGGAATGGTGTCGGGCAAACGGCGTCATGCGCTATGTCGAGACTTCCGCAAAGTCGGGCGAGGGTGTCGAGAGGGCGTTTCTGGAGGTCGCAGAGAGGATATACCAGAACATCGAGGCGGGGAAGTATGATTTGAATGATAGGCGGAGCGGCGTAAAAGGACCGGGAGCCGGAGGAGGGAATCAGGCGAGATTGAATTTGGGGATGAATGATGCCGCGAGAGGGAAGAAGGGACAGCAGGGCTGGGGCGGCTGTTGTTGATGGGAGAAAGCCTTGATGAAGTGGACGGACAATCGTAATCTGTACATTAGGGGGCAAGTGGGGTCGATATGGGATTGTGCAAGCTTGGATTGACTGGTGTTCATGGGAAGGGCGTGTGCATCAGCGTTTCGTTCGCAACGTAGCAGAGTAGATCCTTCCTTCCGTATATATTATAATGACCGAGTCTCATCGCTGGTGCGTCGGCTTCCCTGTTCTCGCTGTGGCTCTTACACACCATCACCACAACACTGAGCTATCTCCCAGGCGGAGGATACTATGTAAAAACTATCATTGCATAAAAACGTTCTTTATATACAGGAGAAATCGCTACTATAGTACAAGGGGTACAAGCTAGTTACTCTGCAGCGCGTCAGTATCACCTCATCGTATTCGCTCCCTTTGATATACCTACTTGGCTGTTCTGTTCATCTAGGCTGAGCTCGGCCAAGCGTATAGTGTTTGCCTGTTCTGCCTCCCACTCGGCTAGCGTTGTTGATGAAGAGATGAAATCGGGATGATCAGCGCCCAACTTGCCGTGACTTGACTGCGCACATTGGCGTAGGAGGGCTATTGCTTCAACATCTCGCCCCTGAGCCTTCCACGTGTGGGCAAGATTGGCCATGCTGGTCAGCGTGTCAGGATGATCATCTCCTAGCTTTGTCTTATAAGTCTCCATCACTTGCACCTCTAGCCTTTCGGCTTCCTCCCACCGCCCTTGCTTCCAGTATGTTGACGCTAGGTTGGCTATGCTGCGTAGCGTGTCAGGATG